>PVIU01018946.1:0-37707 GCA_004026605.1 Ondatra zibethicus
GGGGAGGCTAACAGGTCCCTAGTGTCCACCAACTCACACCTGGGAGGCTAACAGGCCCCTGGTGTCCCACCAACTCACACTGGGGAGGCTAACAGGTCCCTAGTGTCCCACCAACTCACACCGGGGAGGCTAACAGGTCCCTAGTGTCCACCAACTCACACCTGGGAGGCTAACAGGTCCCTAGTGTCCACCAACTCACACCGGGGAGGCTAACAGGTCCCTAGTGCCCACCAAACAGCCTCCGCTTCACCCCAGGCTTGCCCTGGTCTTCAGATCCAGCCAGCACCTTTTAGAAGCCGTGATTCTCACAGTGTCCACCCCATCTGGCCACTGTGTAGACACAGCCTCATCTGCCAGTTGGGATGATCACTGCTGTGCGATTTGGCTGCAGGCCTTCCTTCTCCCTCCTAGTCCCTATTCTTTCATGGCGTTCTGAGGAACTCTCTCCATCACCACAAAACCTACATCCTCATGCTCCCTCTGAACCCAGCTCTGGCTGATCCCGCCCCTGAGGATGATGGGGGTCTCTGAACTCCCACAGCTCCTTGTGTTGGGTGCAGAACTGCCTCCCAGCATGGAAACATGTAGCAGCATCTCGCAGGCTCTGGCTTTCTCCTCACTGTGCCTTCTGTTGTCATCTTTGGCCAATGTGTTCCTAAAGACAAGTGGCAGGTCCCTATGAACTCCAATTCTTTGTCTTAGTGAGGTTTCTATGGCTGTGACAAAACACCATTACCACTCTTCAGTGTTGGAATTAGGTTAGCCACTCAGAAGCAGCACGACTGTCTGTGATGCTCCTGGAATCTCATCTGCAAATGGTGTTATCTTAGCCCATCCCGGTCCCACATTCTACTTGAAACCATCTGCATGCCCATCTTCCCTTTGTTCTGCTGTGTTCCTCACCCGGCCCCAGGTGCTCACTCCACCTCCCCCTGCACTGAACTTTCCTGGCAAAGCTGACTTTGTAACTAAACACAACAGCAGTGTAACAGCTTCCAGATTGCAGCCTACCAATGACATTCAAAGAAATAAAGTCACCACACGAATGAAGGAACAAGCCAAGGCTGACTCTGCCTTCAGATATCAAAACTGTTAGTGCCCATACCTGAATGTGTTAAGATCAAGCAATAGCATTAGCAATTAGAAATACACAACTGAGAGACATTTGAAATTAGGGGAAAATAAAGTTCCTTGGAACAAAAAATGCAATCATTGAAAAAATTTCATTAACAGATCACAATCAAAGGCCATACTTCTTAGAAGAAAAATATAGGCAGAAAAAAGAAAGGCCTCAAACAGAATGGGTAAAGAAAGCAATGCTGACCAAACACCATTGAGGTCAGTGAGCCATAAGGGTTTGATTTGTAGAGAAAAGTTGCAAGACAAAGATTAAATACTAATAACAATACAAGGAGGCCACTGAATCACAGCAACTCAATATTCTCACAAACCAGAGAGTAAGGGAACCTGGTTTAAAAATTGGTAAGATGTAAGGGTAACAGCCAGTTATTAATGAGGAAAGTATGTAGCTTTTGCCAAATAGGCTAGAAAAGGGGTTTTAAAAAGCTCAATCCAAATTATATCAAGAAAATACATTTTCAAACAATATAAAGGAAATAAGCATGACAGGAAGCTTAATACTGACAACAGAAATAAATGGAAACAACAACAACTAATGTAAATGAGCCAAACACCCATGCAAAACGGCAGGGATCACCAGAGAAGATGTTTAAGAATCCACTTATGTACTATTCATAAAGCCTACATACAAACCGGAAATATCAGGGGTGTCAAAGATTTGAAGAAGTTTAAATAGATATATCAAGCAGACACTAAATGAAAGGAAGGCTCAGAGGCCACACTGCTATCACATTAAATAGACTTTAAGATTAAAAGCTATTTTCTTAGAACTTGATACATCTAACACTGAGTTGCAAGTATCCACATTTCTCAGCCATTGATGGGCCAAGCTAACAGAGAATAGAGATTCTGAGGCTAGAAGTAGCAGCTGGTTTCAATCAGCAGGTGTAGACCGCTTCATAAGGCTCCATTCAAAACACACCATCTAGCTACGAATGAAACATTTATAAAGAATGACCACACATCCAATCTCAGATAATTCTAATAACTGATAAGATCCAGTCTCATTCTCTAATTAAAATCATGTTCATTTATAAGTTAATAACTCTTTAAAAACATATTCATTTGGGAACAAAAAAACACCCGTATTTCTAAATCAAAGGACCCAAGATGGGAATAAGAGACTAGGAGCTCCATTATAATTTTACAACTATGTATCAAAATTTGGATGCAGCTAAAGTAGTAATTAGACAGAAATGTACAGTTTTAAGTGCCTATTATGGAAGGAAGAGCAGCTGAAATTCAAAGCGTGCATCCAACCTATGCCAAGGAAGAGGGAACAAGAGAGAGGCTGTCAATACAGCAGGAAGCCCACAGAGCTGAAAGCTGATCCTCAGAGAGGACTACGAGCACACACATGGCTGTAGGTATGAAGCTGCAGGGGGAGACCAAGTGCTGTGTGGCCCAGCTGTGTGGCACATACAGCAAGAAAAGAGGACACAGATTCTATGATGAGTCAGTGCATGCCGATCAGAAAAGTGAGAAAAAGTGAACAAATCATGTAAAAATATAAGTCACTAAGGTGGATGAGCCTGGGTGGCCCTGTAAATATCAGAAAAACATTTTGGCAGTTAAAACCGCCTTATGGAAAGCCCGGGAGGCTTATAAGCATTTCTTATTTTCAGGAAGCTGGCGGCCCAGTTCTGCCCAGGCCCCTCTGACGAAAAGAAAAGTATATAGCCCTAGACTCTACTTACACAGTTGGTGTACTCTTGATTCGAATGAGACACAAGCACGAGAAAGTACAGATTACTGTCACAACCATCAGCACAATTGTTTTCAGGTTCAGAGGGAGGATGAGAGAGCGTGTGCACATGTCTGCGTGTGCACATGTGGGCGCCTGCCAAGGCCACAAGAAGGCACTGGATTTTCTGGAACTGGCATTATAGGCAGCTGTGAGTCACCATGTAGGTCAGAGCCCATCCGAGTCCTCTGCATGAGCAGTCAGTGCTCCTAGCCACTGAGTCACCTCGCCAGCCATGGACACACTTTCAACAGGCCCTGAGCAAACTGTGCTTACATTTGCTTTGCTACCATGTGGTCCATCAGCACAGCTCACTGCCTGAGAGACTGAACAGGAAAAGCTCCATGCCTATCTCCATACATGGATCCAAGTAGGGGAAGCATTTGAAAATCAGGCATACAAAGAACTTAACAATTGATCTCCAGGGAAAACAGATCTAACATCGGAACACTAGAGCATCCCTGTTCAATAGAGGCTAGAAGAGGGACGCTGTCACAGCTGTGTTTAGAAGAACCGTGAGATCTAGGCATTGCTACAAAGCAAAAAAAAAAAAAAAAAAAAAAAAAAAAAAAAAAAAAAAAAAAAAAAAAAAAAAAAAAAAAAAAAAAAAAAAGAAGAAGAAGTAATAGGCTATGGGTTGAAAGGACACCTGCCTGCTGGTCAGAACTGACCTGAGGTATCAGCTCAGGGAACTGATTGACAAGTTATAATTACAATGACTGAATTTAACAAAGTCATTATGACAAAAGCTAACAAAACTTAACTGAAGGTATGACGTTACAAGTTTTCTTACAATGGAACAAAACAGACATTAAAGACACAAAAGGTACCACACAGTAACAACAATAGAGCAGAATGAAAGGTAGCAGACACCCACAGGAAGAGAGGGAGTCTGGGCCAGCAGAGAGAAAGCTCAATTGGTGCAGTCCAATAAACATCACAGGTTCCCCTCTGCCCTCCCCCTGGAGGCAGGAACTCATGAAGCCACACTGGCAGGGAGCTCTTGACGTCCCTGTCTCAGTATGGGCATTACAGGCATGTAGCACCACCCGACTTCCCAGGGGAACCCATGTGATGGCGCTGGAACACTCACACAAAGCTGAGACTGTGGCAGACACTCCTGACCTGATGGAGCCACGAGGACCCAGGTGCTGGCTATTTACAGTGTGGTGGAGCACAATGGAGTTGAGCAGAGCTCTGTGAAAGAACGGTTGACAGACAGCGTTGGCGCTCAAGATGAGGAGGACCACAGAGTCCCCAGGACTATGAAGCCCCACTTCACATAGGTGAACAAACAGGTGCTGCCTACACAGCAAGAATAGAAAGTGAAAGCTCCAAAAACTTGGGAGAGGACCAGCTGATGATGTTCCTGCACCCTCGGGTAAAGTGAGGGTGGCTCAGCCACAGCTAAGAGTGGAGCAAGAGTGAGCTGTGAGTGTGGGGTCCACTCAACTGCAGTGATGCAGTGTATAAAAGAATACACGTGTGCACACATACATGTGCAAACAGATATTCACACATGTACTTGCACACTCACACATACACACATACGTACATATCATGTACATTCAGCTCCTCTTCAGCTTCTCCTCAATGTCACTGTGGTTGCTTGCTCTTTTCTTCCGCTCTCTCCAGTCTCTATGACTTCTCAATCTGTTGTTCCAAAGCTCTTTCTGTCCTTGGCACCCTGAGCCTGCATCTTAGGCTCTTAGCCATGTCCTGTCCATGTTCACCTTGCCCATCCTCCAGCCTCTGCCTTGGGCACCCTTCTCTACAGCTTCACGTGGACAGTTGGCCTTGAACCTCCTTACTCCGTCCTGCCCAGTACCAACACCTAGCTCCACTGCCACTCACAGACACCGGCACACGCTGTGGGATTCAGCTCTGACACCCTCAACCTCTTCTTGTCCCCTCTGTCAGTGGTCTTCATCTCTCTCCACACAGCAGCCAGAGGACCCCTGCTTAAAGTCACTGATCAAGCCAATGGCATAGGGTAGAGACAGCCCTCTCACATCCCGAGTGAAGACAAAATGCTCCCACTTGGCCCTTGTCCTACAGGATAGACTCCTGTAGGGAGTCTTGGGCTCATCCCCTTAAAGCACTGGTCATCTGCCAATGGTCCAATCCCATCACATTTCTGTAATCCATGTCCCTCCTGCTTCCTGCTAACCCTACCTAGTAGCCAGGTCATCCCTTTGAGGCTACCTGCTCAGAGAGTCTCCCCAACCCTGCTGTTCCTGGTTCAAGCTGCTCCTGTCTGCACTGCTCTCTGTCTCTGTGGGCCTGCATCCTGTTGTCAGGGAGACCTGCAGGGAGACCAGCAGGGAGACCTGCAGGTGCCTGGTCATGGCCTCTCAGCTCCCACAGGCTCCTTCCCAACAGGCAGTAGCCTGCACTGCTCATAAGTTCTGCTTCACTGGCCTCTGTTGTCCCTCCTCTGCTGTAATGATTAATACTGACTGTCAACTGGACAGGACCTAGCATCACCTAGGAGATGAGCCTCTATACATATCTGTATAGAGGCTTCTGGATTAGAATAATTAAGGAGGGGAGACATACCTGAAATGTAAGCAGGACCATTTGATGGGTTGGGGTCCTGGGCTGAATAGAAAGTAGGAAGTGACCAGCAGCCACCTCTCTCTCTGCATGCTGGCTGTGCACACAACATGGCAGCTGCCTCAAGCCTCTGTCGTCATTGTATCCCTATCATGAGAGACTTTGCCTTCCCACCGAGAGCCAAGACAAACCCTCCCTTCCTCATGGTGCTTCTGTCAGGTGCCTTGTCACACAGCAACAGGGGAAACTCTTCTGTTGACAGAGCCTAGCACCAGCACTCACACCTGAGTGGGTTCTGCCATTTGCTGCCCATCAAGATGGCTGACTATGTTCTTAGAAACTGGCTCAGAGGCCAAGGCTGTGATCAGGAGACCAGGGGCACTGGAAATGGGAAAGAGAGGGGGCTGGAAGGGCCAAGTAGAACATGACTAGCTTTGCCAAGCGGGACTGGGAAAGGCCTCCCTCTGCACCTGGAAGGAGGAGTAGACAGTGAGAGATGCAGGGGCCAAGTCCTGGAAGAGGCAGAGAAGGCAGCTGGCCAGGAAGGAAGGGTGCCAAGAGGGCTCAGGAGGAGCACCAGAGAAAACACAGAGATTCCAAGTGACTGTTCTGAGTCACACAGCTGGACAGGCACACAGCTTTTACAGGCATACAGCTAGACAGATGCACAGCTATCACAGGCACACAGCTGGACAGGCGCACAGCTGGACAGGTGCACAGCTGGACAGGTGCACAGTTTGCACAGGCGCACAGCTTGCATAGGCGCACAGCTGCACAGGTACAGAAGCCTGAGTTGTTTCACTACCTGCAAGCATCATTCTCACTTTGGCAGGGGTGTCTGTTTGGGGACAAAATTGCATATAAATATTCAGAGGTACTCCTTCCTGATAGAGATGCTCTCTTTCTCTGGAAAGTCGATTGCACCCACAGGCTTCCAAGTCATATCTCTTCCCTCACTCACAGAGCTCTGGAAGTCAGGAAAGCTGAACTCCTTTGAGTGTGAGACAATGCAGGTGAGCCAGACCATGGGGACAAGATGGCAGTTAAGTGGTACTTAGTACTACGGCACCATCCCCAACACGCTTGGCACAGCATGCTGCCCCAGGGTACAGCAGAGATGGGGAAAGCCCTGTCAGTCATACCAGCACCAGATGACGACAGATGCACGGGGAGCTGGAGCTGATTTTAACAGCAAAAGGGACAGGAAGCTCACCCTGATGAAAATGGTGCGGTTCGCAGCTGTGATAGCAACAGCCTCTCCTGTGAGTTTCAGTACAATTTACTACAAAATAAGACCTCAGCGGGGCGCAGCAACTCATGCAGGCACTCCTGGGACTGGGGAGGCTGAAGCAGGATGATCAATGCAAGTTTAAGGTCAGTCTGGTCTGACCAAGTTCCAGGTTATTCAAGACTATATACTGAGAGCTTATTGAAGAGGAAGGGTGAGGAGAAGAGGAGAAAGAAAAGGAGGGGGGGAAAGAGAGGAGAGGGAGAAAAGGAGGAGGAAGAAGTAGAAGAGGAGGAGGGGGGAGTGAAAAAGAAAAAGAAGAGGGAGGAGGAGAAGAAAAGGGGGAGTGGGTGGGGGAAGCCACGGTCCTACCTGCTCGTCAGTCAGGATCTGTACATGGCGGGTGCAGACAGATCTGAACTCATCTCTGGAGACTGTGTTGCTTTTCATGGTGTCAAAGTTCTCAAACTCCTGGGCGATGGCATGGTAGTGGGAAGCCACTGCCTTGTGCATTCGTGCCAAGATGTCTCTGTTGGCCACTTCTTTGGGAGATGTGGGGGGTGAGATCTTGGGCATCTTCTCTGCCCACTCGTCAGCAGTCTGCACAGAATGGAAAGGAAATTGATCCACTGAGTAAACAGTCGGTACCTTTTGTCTCTGGGTGCGGGGAGGCACCGCTTAATAGGACAGAGAAGAACAGATGAGTCATGATTTCTGATGACAGGTCAGCCCAGCTGTTTGGAAGCCTGGGCTCACTTGCCATGAAAATGGTCCCCAAGGTAGCATTCTGCCCTTGGAGGGTGGGTTGTGGAACACTGAGAAGCCCCAGCAAGGGTGTACCATATACTTGTTCCTGTTTCCTCCTGATGGCTGTCTTTGGGTTCACTTAACACATGAAAGGGTTGGGGAGAGGGCTCAGTTGGTAAAGTGCTCACCACTTAAGGTTAACAGAAGGACTTCTGGATCCCCAGAAGCCTACAGTGGTGGCTGGAGCTGTCTATGGTGCTGGGAAGCCCAACAGAGAGATGCTCAACCTGGGCCAGGATCAGGGACTTCCCAGATCAAGGCCGAAGGAACTTTATGAACAGGCAAACGGCTTGCAGTAGAGACCTGAGGGGGGCTAAACCCCACCTTCAGTGTCTGGCACTTCACTAGGGGGATAGATGGACTGGAGTGGCAAGCAAGGGGTAGTCACTCATGCAACATCAGCAAAGGGGCAGGAAAACTCTCAGTTTATTTGGAGCTAGTCAAGTCAGGTCTCTGCGGAGACTGGGCACAGTGATGCAGCCAGGCTTGGGAAACTCTAAGGGTCAAGGTGTGTGTTAATAGAGTCTTCAACCTCCTGCAAGGTAGGAGACAGCTTTGAAAAGTACCTCCTTGCAGAGTGAGCCGAACCTCCTAAAGCTAGACCTGGGGGAGGGAAAGTTATGCTCTGATGGTAAAGACCTGGCCAGTGATAACCCAGTGGTGAGAGAATCCAAGATATCCAGCACAGGAGCACTGGCTGTGGTCCTGGCCCTGGTCCCAGCCCTGGCCCTGGCATATCCTGATTGATGGGACTCATCATGGCCTTGCTTTGATTCTGGCTCTTACTGTGGATACCACGACTGTGCTAGACATTTAGGAGGTTTAGACAGCAGATCCTTATAACTAGTATTCCGACTTGATCATGCTTTAAATGATCTCACAGCAATGTCTGCACTCTGTCACTGTCTGGCGACATGTTTTATGAAATTGTAGCAAACCCCAGCAGCAGCTGGGAGTGTCCTTGGGAACACAGACACACACTTCCACTTAGATCCCAGCCCTCTCACGTGCCTACTTGAAGTCATTTGTAAGGTAAAGAAGCATCTTCTCTCACTTGAGAAAAATCAAAGTGAAATCACTGGTGTGTCACATGCCTTTCAGAATTCACACGGTTGGAAGTGTGAGTCCCAGAGCTCAGAATACCCTAGCATCCCTACCCTTCCATAGTGGGTCAGCATCCAGAGACCAGAGGGTACCCTCCTGGTGTGGAGTGCTGCCTCTAAGTCCAAAAGCACACATGAAACACTGCGGGGAGCAGCTCAGTGTGGGAGAAAGGCAGGTCCATGGCTAGCCCCAACTGGACTCCACCTCTGCCTGACTGGGAGAATATACAAGAAGTAGCTTGCCAACTTTTTGCCTGTTTCTCCTCTCCTGGGGTGGAGGTAGATAAAACTGACCTGAGGTCATGACTGTAGGGTGACTGAGATGACCATGAGGGCGTCAGTCATGAGGTTGGCTCTCTCCTACCTCTACAAGGGTTCCAGTGATGGACTCTCCAGGATGGGGCAGCATCTTTACCATCTTTACCCACTGCCTGTCCTATATAGCTGGGCTTCATCTATTTGTCCTATGATTTATCTATGTAACCCAGGCAGGCCACAGACTCAGCATCTCCATGCGTCAGCCTTCTCCATGATGGGATGATAGACACCTGGCCTGCTTTACACATTTTTTAGAAGATCCACCATTTGAGTAAGACAAGAAGATGAAGAATAAGATGCTGAAGACTTCATTCTTGTTAGATAAGACACATTGGCTAGAAAGTCTTCAAACAACTTAGGAAAGTGGTCCAATGTGAGCTAAAACCTGCTTTTGAAAAGCAGTAGCCATGGTGGGTTATCAGTTGAAGTGAGGAGAATCCTGCATCACATTAAAGGCAGGCCGAACACACAGGTGAGATCCCGAGAGTGATGGAGCCTCTTGAGGGAAACCTGCATGTACTGAGGCAGGGACGGATGGAGAGCAAGGCCCTGTTCCTGATGGTAAGAGTCAGACACAAGCCACAAAGACCCTTTCAAGTTCTAAGAAAACCTCTCTGGGGGCTGGGGAGATGGCTCAGTGGGAAAGCACCTGCTGCATAGGCACGGGGACCTGAACTAGATCCCTAGGTCTCACCCTATAAAGGGGACAGGGTGGTGTGGCTCTGCAATTACAGCCTGGGGAAGTGGAGACAGGAGCATCTCCGGGGTTCATGGACGAGTCAGTTTAGACTAATGAAGTCTCAGGCCAGTGGGAGATCCTATCTCTAAACAAGGTGGGGAATTATAGCTGAGGTTGTGCACACAACTATCTATCTTTCTCCCTCCATCTCTTCTTCCTCCTCTCCCCACACACCTTCAATGAATATATAGGGAAGGGGGTGGGAATCAAAAACATTTTGCCAACTACATTGATGATAAAAAAAATATGCAGTCATACAGTTTTAGGAAAGGCTAGCAACAGGAAGGTCTGACCCAAAGATACTGAAGCTGGCTGTAACTATGATCTAGGGAGAATCGTGGAGCTTGGCTGAGAATCCGTCTGTGTTGCTGGGCATCAGCTCTGCCCACCTGTGATGGGAAATCAGTCCCCACCATGGAGCCTTTTATCAAGAGGCCTGTTTGCCACAATGTCACAGCACTAGACAGAAGAGTGGCCTTCAGTAGATGGCCCCGGTTAGGGGCTGAGGCTCACCAGTTTCCTCAAAGAGACTCCTCTCCCTGGAGCACCACCAGCAGAATGGAACCCTGCACCATTTCTGCCTCAGTAAATGGAAGCCCTTTCCCCAGCCCCAAGGCCTGTAGCCACCTGAGCCCACATCCAAAACCCTCACAAACCCCACCTGCTCAGCCCGTTCTTACCTCACCGTGACAGTCTCTTGTACCCATGTTTGGGCATGCTCCCCTGAGGAGGCTCTTTTCTAGAGTGACTAATCAAGGCCAGACCCTCAAGGGCTCCACAGAGCCCCCAGGACGAGAGGCCAGCCTCACAATGGGCTCCAGCATTCTATGACCTCACTTGCCTAGCTCCAGCCAAGGGCGCCTGCTACCTGCAGGACACTACAGGTGCAGCACTGCCCTGGGAGCCTATTTACTCTCTGTTCCCATTCCTCCTACAGTCTGTGGCATCTCAGAGACCCATCCATGTGTCCCCTCCCCTGATGGCTTCCTGTCACACTTCTCTCTGACCTCTACACTCGCTTTTACTTTCTCACTCTGACAGATGAACTTCACAGATAGCAAGTTCCAGTTCTCTGTTTCCTGGGGAGTGAGTCCCTAGAGGTCATGGGAGATGTGGAGGCACCATGGAACTAAGGAACAAACAGCAGACGCACTATGATGCCAGTGCTGCCAGTGGTATAGTGATGGAGGGGGCAGGATTCTGCCTGCTCTGAGTGGTAGTCATGGATCAACTGTCTGGAGGCAAAGAAATGGAAATGACAGCAAGAGCCTGCTTCAGCCAACTATGAGCTCTGGCCATCTCCACGCTGGAGAGGAAGAAGAGCTTTACGGAGCCAGAAAGTGTCCTGGTGGCCAGCCCTAGCTCTCCTGGCAGTCTCCTCAGAAAATAAACTAGAGCAAATGAGCACGATTTGTAAAGCAAAGCATTGGCAATAACCAACAACTTTAGGCACATGGTTAGGGAGAGTGTGCTATTTTTATAGATGGGCTACAGTGCAGCTGCTAGAAGGTTCCAAGGGAAAACTTAGCCAGAAAGCATCAGTAATGGAGGAGAAGAAATGGAGAAAGACCACAAGGTAGCTGCATAAGGAATGGTCACACCTGTGCCCACCTGTACATACTATGACACATGCCCCACGGGCCTGTAGTCTGAGCGGTGGTGACAAGGCAGGGTGCTGGCCAGACTCACGTCATCTCTGATGTTATCTAGTTCCTCTGCTCTCCATGTGTGCTGCTCCATCCAGAAAGCAGTGGTCAGAGTGAGTCTCAGAGTCTGAGGAGTGTGTGACACACCTGCCTGAGCCATCCACAGAGACTGGAGTAGGTGGCACTTAGTGATGATATATGTGGAACACTTATGTCACCTGGAGACCCAGGTAAGGAATGGCTCTCCAGGCTCTGCTGACATGGAACTTAGTGTCCCAGGGGAGAGAAGTGTGGGCCAAGTCCCCCAGGTGAGGGGGAGGACCTTCAAGAAGGGACATGGCTCTGTCTGTGTAATGCCCCTCCTGACACTGTCATGAAGGCAGAGAGCTGGCAAAGAGCAGTACTCATAACCCAGGACCAGCTAAGCATGTCCTTCCTGCAGCTGGAGAGTAGGCCGCTTGCTGTGCTGATGACATCATTCCCCTCTCAGCTAGAAGGGGGAGATGGGCAAAGGGAGGACCTTAATGCTGTTCAAGAAGATGTTCAGGGTCTAAGATGGCAGAAAAGGCAATAAGGAGATAGGAACCTCGTGCTGACACAGCAGTTCATGCCAGTTGGAGATGTGTCTGTCCTATGGACCAGTCATGTACAGAAATCGCACAAAGGAAGGTCACTGAAAATCTCACCCACTGGGTCAACTACTGTCACCACCTCTAAACCACCACAAAACACTGGCATGAGGGTCCTCAGGCCATTGTGGCAATCACTATGGCACTGTGCCCCCATATGTGCACCAACACCACCCAGAGATCCCATGCAACCCTGGAGGCAGAGTTAGGCTCTCTCGAGATTTGCTCAGTTCCTGCTGAACTCCGGCCCCCAGCTCCCACTGCCTCTCAGCTCAACTCCCAGCAGCCTCACTGAGCACCCGTGGGCGCCAGGGAAGAACAGATGGCTCCCGGTCTGGCGCTTTTGTGTCCCATATGAATGGGGGGAAATTGTGCTTTTTCTCTATAACTAAGAGGAATGTTCTTCCTAATCAGAGAAGACACTGCCATCGTCTTCAGATGCAGAAACCTTCCGCCAGCATCCAGCTTTACTGTAAAGGTGCCTGGGAATAGGAATCCGTGCAGGGGGCAAAGAGGAATGTGTGTGTGTGTGCATGCACGTGTGTGTGTGTGCATATGCATGTGTGTGTATACACATGAGTGTGTGTGCACAGGTATGCATGTGCTTATGTATGTGTGTATGCATGTATGTGTGTGTGTGTATACACATATGTATGCGTATGTGTGTGTATGCATGTATACACGGTATGTATGTATATGTGTGTGCATGTGTGGACTCAGGGCACACCTTTGGGAAGAGGAGCCTGACTCCTGGTGTCCTTAATACTACTGAGGCCCCTATGGGGCAGAGGCAGTAACCTGCCCTAGAGCAAGCAGGTTCAGGCAAGGTGGTTAGAGAGTGAGGTTCATGACAACATCAGCTCAGAAACCCACAGGTGTACAATTCAACTCTGAAGGTCAGAGCTAGCCCATCTGACCATGCTCCACAGGGCCAGCTCTGCTCTCAGGACTCAGAGACTGTCCTAAAGTGTCACTTACCATCCCCCAGAGCGAGGAACCTCTTGAAACCTCATACACAAGAACTCAGCAGGTAAGAAGAGGGCCCTAATTAGAAACAGCACTGAGCTCGGCACTTCCTTCTAGAGAACGCCTATAATTAGTTTCAGGAATTGAAAAATTGCTTCATTCCATCAAATATTTTGATTAGCAAGGAAATTAATTGTACTGTGTCTTCATTTGTATTTACAGTGGGTAAAATGAATGCTAAAAATAACAATAGTGGCAAAACTGCCTGTCCAAAAAAATATAAATAAATGGAGCATTGAAAACTCAGATGAAAATGAAGCCTGAGTTCTGGAAAGGAAGGTGCCCACTGCCCACCTGTGATGCCTGCCTGAGAGGCAGGACAGAGGCAAGAAGGGGAGGGTGGTACTCATGCCCCAGGGAAGACTGTACTAGACAGGTGTCAAGACCCAGGACTCTCTGCATGGTGAGGCAGTAATGCCACCACCCCAGGCCCCATTCCGAGTGTCCTGGTGGCCTGAGGACTGTAGAGGTTGATGTGAAATGTTTCCATAGGCTCTTGAGTTTGAATACTTGGCCCCCAACCGGGAGACTGTGGGAGCATTAGGAAGTGGAGCCTACCTGGAGGAATATTGTCACTGACCTTGAGATTCCCAGCCCAGGTTCTAGTCCCCTCTCTGCTTCCCAATCCTTAAAGATGTAGACATATTTCCCTCACCATGGAGCTGCCCAGGGCCTGCTGCCTGCCACGATGGACCATATCCCCTCAAAATAAGTATTTCCCTCAGAGGTTGCTGATTACAGCTTTGCCTAGAGAATTCCTGGCTTCCAGAATGTCTCTGGAAAGGCCCTAAATCAAACCAACCCTGTCAGTGCTTGCTGAGGCTGGTCTAGAAGCTGCTGGCCATGCTGAACTGTGCTGCCTTCACGGGGCACAGGTTAGACCATGTACAGTTTCCATGATCCTCTCACTGTCCTGAGCAGCTGGGGCTTTCTAGTTCACAAAGCCACAGGGCTGGGCTCTGAGAGGCGGGACTTATGCTGTCCTCAGGGTCCCCCTGCCAGTGACAAAGCTCAAAGTGGTCCCACTCCAGAAACAGGCCAGTAGGCTCCCATGATGATTCCTGCCACAGCCATGCAGAACACAAAAGCCTCCTTGGAAGAGGATTCAGAAATTTACAAACCCTACAGGACAGATGCCAGGTACCACGGTAGGGCTGTGACTGAGACTGAAACCAAAGATGCCCACAGGGAGGAAACGGTGCAGGTAGCCTGTCCTGCTGTGCATCTAACTTGCCCTCACAGTCTCCTCAGAAAACCCCTGCCTGCTCCCTCACCACCCCCCTTCAGCTCACCTCTGGCACACAGTGGGCACTCACACAGACGCCACACATGCCTGTGCAGACTCCCACCTCACAAATCCGTCCAGAGCATGAAACTGCCATAAAGTGCAAAGCGCCGAAGCCGCCCCTTTGGCCCATTAATGACTCAATAAACTCAGGGGCGAAGTCGCTTATGAACATGCTAATAAATTCCTCTACTCAAATAACTTCCACACCACTGACCACATCATCACCAAGCACTCAGCACAAACTGGAGTAGGGCAGAATACAAATAATTATACAGACATTTGGTGCTTGCTGGGCCAGGGATCCTGCAAAGCTGTGTCCACCACAGTGCAGCCAATCTGTGTAACAGTCCCAAGGGCAGACAGTGAGGTGGCCTTCACTTTACCGGAGGGAAACCGAGCATGTGAGTTTCCAGGCTGTGGGATTCTAATCCCAGCCCTAGATATCTAGTTCAGGGGGTTGCAGGTGACGGTGGGTGGGGCGGGGGGAGGAGGTGCCACAGCTCTCTGAACCTCAGTTTCCTCCCGTTCACAGCACGCAGCAGCACCATGAGGACCCACCATGGGGACTCATGGGAATGCCTGGGACGTGGCTGGCTCAGAGCACCTCCCTGATGTCCACCTGTATGGTGAGATTTGATTGTGGATTATAGGAGGGTGACAGCGGCTGGCCAGGCATAATCACTGCATGGGCAATTTGTCCTTTCTTCTTAATTTCTCAGCACACTCCAGTCAGGTGTCCACAGGGGCCACGAGAGAGAACTTTCTGGGCTTTTGTTTGTTTTGTGGAATGGTTATGGTCATTTCTGTGAAGCTGGGTCACCCAATGGGGTCCTCTGAGTACACCCCCGTGTCTATCACATGCCTGGACCTGGGATGTGAGGAGCTGCTATGTACCGGCTGGGAGAAGGTGCTGTATCACAGCCCATCCTCTGTAGGAATTCCTTGACACCGTGACCCAGAGGTTAGCGCCTGGCTTCCTGGCATGACCAGCTGGCAGCGTCACTGCTGAACCCGCCTCTGGTACTGAGTAGACCCAAAAATACAATGACCAGGGGTGGTTTTCTTCAAGCAGGGTGATGCTGTCTTCACACAAAGCACTTGGGTGTTGAATGTTTTTCTGGGGGCGAGGGGGAGCTTGGCTGGGGAGGGACAGGAACACGAAGAGGGGGCCTGAGCTGTCACCCAACACCTGTCCCTTGCCGACTGCTGTCCTCTAACCTGGTCACTGGTCACATTTCTGGTCTAACATGTATCCTTCCTCCTAAATGCTGGAGAGGTCCAAGTGTCTTATCCTGAAGCCAGTGTGGAGGGTTTCCAATGATGAACACTGGGGTCACCTTCATGGGCCCACTGGCCTCTATAACCACAGACTGGCTTTCCTGTGAGTGTGATGGGCATGGGAACTACCTCAGGCCTGGCTCAGGTGGACTCCTGGGCCTGCCCACAGTGGGACTCCAGCTTTGGTGGGCTCTTCTGCCCTGACCCTGCATCTTGCCAGGCACCAACTGCATTGGTGCTTCTGGAAGTAGAAGGAGCCTGTGCTAAACCAGCCAGAGTGGGAGCCAGGACCAGGATACAGAATGACAGGTGCCCTGTGGGAAGGGTTCAAGACCCACATGCCTGCTCAACGGCCACAAGACGGGAGAGCACAGACATGTTTGAGAAGGGACATTGAGGCCTACACAGCATGACAAACGGGCGGAGTGAGATGAGGATTACACTCTGTCCACACACTGAAGGTCTCAATGAAGGCATGAGCACAATCCTATGTCCCAAGAATCCAGCAGCCATGGCTAGGCAGTGATCTCTGCTGACTTCCTTTCTACAGAAGGGGCTGGCTTCCTTAATTACACCGATAATCTCTTTAATTACTTGCCTCCTCTGTGTCCACAGAGGAAAAGGATGACCGGTGTCCCACTGATGAGCTTAAGGGATGCTTCACCCAGCCCTATCACTCTGACCTTTCCTCCCTCCTGGTGAAGAGCCTGGGATTAAGCTGCAGCAGGTTCAGTGAGGAAAGAAAGCTTCAGCTTCCTTCCACCTCCCCAGTGACATGGAGCAGGAGTCCCCAATTATTCTTGATGGCCCAGAGCAAGGTACCTATGCTCTGCAAAGCACTCAAGAGCTGGTGGTTGGCCTCTGTCCCCGTTTTCTGCTCCAACTGGTGAGTAAACAGGACAAGGGACCCCCACATGGTGCCTGTGCGATGATTCCCTTCACAGGGGCCTATGGTGCCTGGCTCGGCTTGATATCCTGGTAAACGACATCTTGTGGTTCACACAGGCTTAGGTATTCACCTCTCAGCCAGGTGTCTTCAGAATGCTGGGAGGTGTGCAGGGATGGGGTGCGGCTACCTCTCTGCAGCATCCTCCTAGGCCAGTCTCACTGTGGTACAGTTAATCGCTAATGAATGAAGGCATAGAGAGGGTGGCAGCGGCTGCCTCTGTGGCCTGGGCTCTTCCAGTCTTCTACTGCGGATCACTTAGTATCACTCCACTGGGGTGTTGGGCAAAGTGTGTCTGGAGGTGAGGTGACTTATAAAGAGAACCCCTAATAGCTGGCATGAGGGCCTCCAAGTGCCCCAGGTAGAGCCCTAGTGGTAGCCCCCCCCGGGAGGGGGTCCTGTGTGACCACTGAGGTACAGGCTCTGCCTCTCCCACATCTGGCCTCTATTGGTCTTTTGTTGTGCAGCCTGAGCAGACGTGGGCACTTCCATACTAGCAGCTGCTTTAGTTACCTTAGGACCTTAAACCTGGCACGCCTCTGCCAGCGTTTCCTAAAGACCTCAACTTCTCCCGCACGCCACTGACCCCACGCTGACAGGTCTGACAGTCTCGGCAAAGGCCCCTCCCCTGTAAGTCTCCCTCTCACACAGGCCTGTCTCCAGCATCCCACTTGTTTTGGAGCACACCCTCACATCAGGCATGTGACCTAGCCCTTGTTCACGATCCCCTGGGCTGGAGCAGGCACTCTGGAAGGCAAGGACCACACACCAGGTGATGTATAATTTCCTGTAACTCTGATCCAGGGAATCCAACACTTTTGGCCTCTCTGGCCAGCATGAGTATACACACCCAGACACAAACAAATAAAAACAATTTTTAAAAATTAAAACTAATTTTAAAAGGAATCCCAAGAGTGCTGAAACCTCCAGCGGACCCCAAACCCTGTTGCTTACTGAGCCTGCCTGGAAAGACCCATGCAAAGGAGCAGAGAGAAGGACCCTGTCTTAGAGTTTCTGTTGCTGTCAAGAGACACCATGATCAAGGCAACTCTTATAAAGGAAATCAATTAATTGGGTGGCTTACAGTTCAAAGGTTTAGTTCATTGTCATCATGGGGGGACACAGCGGCATGCAGGCAGACATGGTGCTGGAGAAGTAGCTCAGAGTCCTACATCTTGACTTGTAGGCCACAGAAAGTGGTCTGTCTCACTGGGTATAGCTTGAGCATAGGAGACCTCAAAACTCACCCTCACAGTGACACACTTCCTCCAACAAGGCCACGCCTCCCATTAGAGCTACTCCCCTTGTGTATCATTTTCAAACCACCACATACCCCAAAACAGCCACATTGATCAACAGAGGGACAGTCTCAACTGTCCACTTTAAAGCAATTAATTCAAGCTAACTAGTGTATGATGGACACATGTGGCAACCACAGATGTTCCCTAAAGGCAAGAGTACTACCCACATTCAATCACCTGAGACTTTTTAAAAAAATGTTTTCATATGATGCAATCTACTATAGACAATTGTTTAAAAATATCTTATAGGGAATTGCTTTCAAGATCAATAAAGATATTCCTGCCCTTTGATCTCAGGCATTTTTGTTCTGGGCTTCTTTAAAATGTAGACATATGGGATCTGGGTAGGTGGTTCAGTAGATAAAGCGCTTATCATACAAGCATGTGGACCAGAATTGGATTCCAGCACCCATGTAGAAACTGGGCAGGCACATTCCTAAACCAGCACAATTCCTAACTGCAGCCTAGATACCTATTCCTATACTCACATGTAGTGATATTTCATTTGTATTTTAACAAACAAAGCTTTCTTGAAGATCACGGGGTAAAACAGCTGCCCTGGTCAGCCTTATAGACCAGGCAGTGGTGACACACACCTTTAATCCCAGTAGCCACACTAGTTTGCCATAGAAACCAGGTGGTAGTGGTGTACGCCTTTAATTCCAGTACTAGAGAGGATTATAAAACAGGAGGAGGCAACTCTCAGTCAGTCTCATTCTGAGATTCCTGGAGGCAGGATCGCCATTTCATACTGAGGTAGAGGTAAGAGCCAGTGGCTGGCTGTTTTGCTTTTCTGGTCTTCAGGTTGAACCCCAATATCTGAGTTTTTGTTACTCATGCTACACCCACAGATAAGCGTAGCTCTCACCCCTCATCCGAGAAGCTCCTTTTTCACAACAGAGGGAGACGTCATGGACGGAGATACCACAGAAGCCAAAACTGATCAAAATGAAGAGAACAGATGACCACAGGGTGCCCAGTCCCAACAGATATAGCTACAACACAAGCCTACTCCTGAGCCTTGGGGAACATTGTGGAAGGGAAGGCTGAAAAATGGTTAGAACCAGAGAACCAGAAGTCTGCTGGGAGACTGTGTCTTCTAGCTGTGACAGGGAGGCTGCAGCCATGATAGCTCAAAAACACAGCTGCCTAAACAAGACCTGAACTATGGCATGAGTGGACATGCCACAGTGGACGGGGGAATCTTACAAGGCTCCGCCCCTAGATGGAGAGGCACAGGCAATTAATGGCTGCTAAGAGAGGAAAAACCAGACTTCCCCAAAGATGAGCTCCCTGATAGGTTATCCAACCCCAAGGGGTCAGCCCTAAACACATACACATTCAAACAACACCAAGTGGACCTGTGGTGGTTGGAAAGAAAATGGCCCCCAAAGGGAGTAGCACTATTAGGAGAACTGGCCTAGTTGGAGGAAGTGTGTCAAATGCCTTAAAAACAGGAAAGACCATCTTCAACGAAGTACAGAGGCATCAGCCTGGAAACTGCCTTTCTTGCAGTGGGGAGAAGCTGGGGCATGACTTGGTGGAAGTGGTCTGTCCACCTCCCTCACCCAGTTAATAGTGAGGAAACACCCAGGGATGATCGGGAGCTCACGGCACTCACAGTGACAAGCCACCATCACTGTGGGGTCACATGGCTGCTGCCTTTTCTGAAATCTGTACAACAAACAATGTGTTTCTGATAAGATGACGAAAAGCACAACCACAGTGGAAAGCCAACGGCCACCAGATGTGAAGACCAAAATCCTGCCGCAGACCAGGAGGTCTTTGCAACTTACAGGCAATCTCTGCAGCCTGATGTCGTTAACACCAAGGCAGAGGCTAATGTGGCTGAAAACACAGGGGCCACGGAGCATCAGGAAGTCCAGTGTGCACTGAATAACCACCTAAGAGACTGCAGGCAGCATCAGAACCAATAGCTATTTCACAGGGAACAACAGTGTTTGTGTGTGTGTGTGTATGTGTGTGTACCCCTGTGCATGCTTGCACATGCATGTTTACACACATGCATCACATATGTGTATATGTATACATGTGTGCCACAGAAGACAGGCACAGAGGCTATTGTCTATCGTGGAGGAAACCCAAGATAACCTACATGCTCCCAGCAGAAGGGTGTGAACACACACACATGTATGTACACATGTACAAGAGCACTAGTGTGCTCTTGACAGAGAATGTTTCCATTTAATATTGAGATTCTTTTTATAATAGCTTATGTAAGTGAACTAAAGCCAATGTTAACATCAATGAAAACTGGGCATGCTGGCTCATGACTGTAATCCCAAGTCTTAGGAGGCTGAGGCAGGAGGATGTCCACAAGTGGAGACTGGAAGCCAGGCCTCCTGGGTTCACACATCAGCCTGTACTCACTCACTGCAGAGGTCACCCAGAATCTCTGGGCCAGAGTCTTATAAAACTGGCACACTATATTAGATGGTGCCTAACCAGGAGGTTCCTACCACTGGCTCTGTCTCCTCTCTAGGACTTACCTGTTATATATATGACTGAGGACAGTGTCCTTGGGTATCAACATATGGTCACACATACACAGACAACTGGAAAGGACAAGAAAGGAACAAAGCAGCCAGCACAGAGGACAGTTAGCCCCATCTATCATGAGCTCTCTGTGGTTTATCTACTGGTTTATCCCTCCTATTCCTCCACATTAAATGTTTCCCTCCATCAGGGGTCACAGGGATCAGGCAGGGGTCAGCAGGTACGGCCCCTCCCTCAGCACAGAGTGCTGTAAGGAATGCTGTCCACTCAATCACCTAGGCTGGAACTGTTGTCAGTGATACTGATCCCACTTCTGCAGCCATGAAAAGCCAGCTGGCAACAAGTGGCAAGCTCATCCAGAGTCACTCTCCGGGGATGACTGAGAAGAGCCCCGTGGGCAGCTGTTGCCATTGCCCCTCCATGGAGTCCTCCCTGGCTTCCCACCTGGGCGTCCATCACGACCCACCCCACTTGCACATTCATCTCTGCCTGGAGCTCAGCCGGGGCAGCCCTCAGTAGGCCACGGTGGCCTCGTTTCCTTGGATGTCAGATCATCTGGGATCTAAGAGCCTCTGAGTGCGAAAGGCACCGAATAAAAGCAAGCGCTCAGGCTTCTTTCAAACAAAGGAAAACGCTTCCTCATGAAGCAGAGGATACACTTTCCCTTCCAGCCCTCCACACAGTTAGTTTATCAGTTTTCAGTTTGAATCAGCTGTCCCTTGTCGCTGCGCTGCAGGACGCCACCTTACCTCCTCCATGAAGGAGCCCAAGTTCTCCAGGAAGTATTTCCAGTGTATGGTGGGTATTAGGTGGAGTCTTAATTTCCTCAAAAAATAATGATACTGGTTATCTGTTAGTTTCTGACAGAAACTCTTCAGGACATCTCCAAAGTCCATAGCCTTCACAAACCCAGTGTCCTCTTTATCCAGTGCAGAAAATGCCTAAAGCAAACAAACACAAGGAAAGCTGGTAAATGCTACTGGCAAATCAATGTTGCAACCTATGCTTGAGGGGCTGTGCCCACACCATGGGCCAAATTGTGCAGTCACCCTGACACACTGCAGCAGCAATCGTGACAAACTGCAGGTAGATGCAGTCATCAACTGGGAAGGTGTAAAAACATGAACAGTACACACGTTTCTTTCCATCTGTTGAAAGAAAATCATTCATTCTTACTGCACTTAAGATGCCTTTTTTTTGGGGGGGGGCTGGAGGGATGGCTTAGAGATTAAGAGTATTGCTTGTTCTTCCAAAGGTCCTGAGTTCAATTCCCAGCAACCACATGGTGGCTCACAACCATCTGAAATGAGGTCTGGTTCCTTCTTCTGGCCTGCAGGTATACACACAGACAGAATATTGTATACATAATAAATAAATATTTTTTTAAAAAAAGATGCCTTTTTTTTTCTCCCCGAGACACAGTTTCTCTGTGTACCCGACTGTCCTGGAATTAGCTCTATAGACCTAGACCAGGTTGGCCTCGAACTCACAGAGATCTGCCTGCCTCTGCCTCCCGAGTGCTGGGATTAAAGAAGTGTGACGCCACCGCCTGACAAAATGCCTTTTTTAGAAGTAAAAATTTAACGTGCCTGCAAGCTCCAGTCTAGCTCCCCGAGCCTGCTTTCTTGATCTGTGCTACATAGGAACACCTTGGGGCAGGAAGTATAGCAAACAACATGCTACAGAGCTTTGCAGCCTGCAGTCATTGAGAAAGTGGGGCTTTCCCTGCCCTTGGTCCTGGGCTGAGATGCTCAGCTAAGTCCTGATCTCCCTCAACTTCAGCGCATGCTCCATGAAGGGGACTTAGCTGAGGGTGATTGTGAGTGAGTCTTTGGCTGAAAGGTACAGGGATGTGGGAACCAGGTGCACAGCCATCTGAACGAAGATCCAAGCACAACGAGCAGTTTGTGCTGTGAGAGTGCTGGAAGTTATGTGGTGTGGGAGACATTGCGGCATGCTGGGTAACGCTTGAGAAGCAGTGTGGGTCCAGTTCCCTCTTGCCACAGGGCCTGAACCTCCTGGATGTTTGTGGGTAAACTCGGTCTGCTAGCCACAGCATGGGTGTAGGAGGTGAACAGGAAAGGACTTTGAAATCTATAGAATGCTGCAAGGGTACAGTGTTGCTATATTGCCTGGAAACAAGACAGGTGTGTGGCATCTGCAGTGGCACTCAGTGATGTATTCAGATGCCTGGTCCCCTCTAGTGGCCATCCTGAACCAGTCTCACCCCTTCCTCCTTCCCTGACCTCAGCCCACCTCCTGCACTCTCTACAACAGAACCTCAGGCCACACAAAGAACACTTTTCAGTAGTATCCACTGTGGGTTCCTCCCTGAGGCCCATGGTCCCCACCTTCAGAAACATCCTGAGAGATGTCAAGCTGTGCCACTTAAGGCCCGAAGAACAACAAACCACCCTGAACATGGAGTTTCGTTCCTGAGTGGTGCTTCCGAAAATCTGAAAATAGGGCCAGTATGCAGAAACTGGGAGACTTGACTGGTCCTGAAACCGACAAGCCTGGGGATGCCTGGCCTCCTACAGCTCACACGGAAGAGGCACTGCAGAGCTGCCTTCCCCCTTATTTCTGGCCAACGACCTGGGATGCTAAGTCCTCACAGAGAGCTGGATACTGGCATGCCTGCTTTGTAGGACGGAGGCCAAGTTCTGTGGCACCTCCCAGATGGCTAGTTCAAACACACCTTTCGGCATCTTTCCCCACTGCCCCTCATTTTTGGATCCAAGAGCTGAGAGAGTAAATGGATCTACTAAGCTTAGAGGTGGCCTCGGGAACCTCTGCCTGGGAGGGCTTTATAATCTAAGATACTGAACTTGATGTTGCTGGTGAGCAACAGACACAACGCATTGCAGTAAAATACCTCTACATTTCTCCAGAGACAGTGTTCTTTCTATATAGACCTGCAGCAATTCTCCTGCCTCAGCTTCCCAAGCAACGTGATAACAGGTGTGAGTCAGCATATCTAGCTAGGACTTTAATTTTTTAGGCGTCCAGATTTGGAAAAGGGAATGGACTGGTCCTTCCCTGTCCAGCTATGTTCACAGCTCTGCTACCTATGGCCTGCGAGACTATGGCAAATTCATTCACCTTGAGCCTCAGTTTCTCCTCCTGTAGAACAGAAAGAGTGACCTCAACCTGTAGGCTATGCTCAAGGAGAGATGAAATCCATGGATTCTTATGAGGGTTAGCACCACAGGCAGGAGAATGATGTCTGCAAAGCTCTGGAAGCCTCCATCAATGCAAGCCAAGCCTTCCTGGTGTGGAGGCTAGGACTCTAAATGTGGGGGTGGCTCTTCCTGGTGAGGGCCTCAAGCACATGGTCCTAGTGGCCTCTGGCAATCTGTTAGTCTGAGCTGACGGTCACCTGGGGTTGGCATGCTGACCTCAGCCACCTGTGGACCAGGCTGGGGACACACCTTTAAGAGTGTAGTTCCAAATCACTCTTTCCAAAGACACCAGCATAGTTCCAGGCACATCACATAAATGGGCCACTCAAGGGAGAGTGGAAGAACACCTTCTCCTCGGATGATCCACAGCTTTCTGGTCTCCTTCACAGCTGTCTTCGTGACACCCCCTGTCCTGTTCACCCTTCTGAAGGCCACTTTAACATCCCTTATCCCCATGGGTCACTTTCTTGAGCACACTGACAGCTCATGAGTTATACGAGCCCCTGTTATCCAGTCTCTCTGTTCTTTCAAACAAATTATACTTGTGTGTATGAATGTATGTGCCAAAGTGCAGGTGTGGAGATCTGAGCATAGCCCGAAGTGTCAGCCTCATCTTATCCCTTGTATGAGGCTGGGTGTCTCTGTCTTCTCTGCCTGGCCCTGTGGCCTCAGCTTGTCCCTCGACTCTCTGTCTTCTCTGCCTGGTCCTGTGGCCTCAGTTTGTTCCTGAACTCTCTTCTCTGCCTGGGTCCTGTGGCTTCAGCTTATTTTTGGACCATCTCTCTTCTCTGTCTGGCCCTGTGGCCTCAGCTTGTCCCTGGACCATCTTTCTTCTCTAGCTGGCCCTGTGGCCTCAGATTGCCTGGTGTATGCTGAATCCACCTCAATGGGCTGAGCAGCGTCAGGGTGGGTTTTTTTTTTTTTTCAGAGCAATCCTGGAGGTGCAACTGCTCCAATCAGCAACCTGGATCCAGTAGATTCTCAGGAGACTGGGGGGAGGTGGATCTGGGCAGGGCTTGGAGCCGCTGGGAGGGATGGAGGTGAATTTACCTGACTGGACTCTTTGCAATCTACCATACCTTTAACAAAGCAGGCTGGGAGGATTCCACAACCGCCTGCATGCTCTTCACCACCTCCTCAGGGTTCAGCCTGGAGAAGCTGATCCGTGGCGAGCTTTCTTCTTTTTCTTTAGGCTGAGCTTTGCTTGTCTTGTTGATCTCAAGTGCTCTCAACAAGTCGAGGGGATTGATGCAATTGTTATGCACACTGATGCCCAAGCTTCTCCCACAAAAGAAAAGAATCGATTCATTGAAAAGAAAAGTTGCTTATTCATTCAACAAACAGTTGCAGAATACAGGAGCAGTGTCGGGGAAGAGAATGATTTGAAGAGGAGGGTGCCCACCCTGCTGGCACAGGCCCACTTGTGCTGGTTTCTGATGTACACACATGAGTACCACCACAAAGAGGAACAAGGTGAGGGCTATGGAAGGCAAGACTGAGGGTTGCCCAGAGGTGAGGCCATGGGGCTGGCCTATCCTGACAGCTGGGCACTAGGGCTCAGAGTTTCAAAGAGCAGGAAGCAGCAAGGGTTGCTGGGTGAAAGATGCTGGCCCGCCATTGGGGCATTTGCGGAAGGACTGCCTGCTGAGGATGGCAAACCTAACTGGGCACCAGCCATCTGAGCTATGGGCTGGAGAGGAGCTTCCTGTCATGGTGGTGTGCAGGGAGGCGTGGCAGTGGAACTCAGAGGAGGACTGTGTGTGTCAGAGAGAGTACAAGGATGGGGGAACTGAGGCAAACACATTAAATTCTTTTCTAAGTCTCACTGAAATGAGGTTGTCAAGCCAAGAGCTCTCTGAGGGTATTGTGCAAAACCTATCTAGCTTAATATTTCCTCAATAAAAACTCCATCTCAGTATATGTCCCCACAAGGACATCCATGGAGCAGTGACGGCCCCTTTGTGTCCTCAACGTGGACTGGGAAACAATTCCCTTCAAATTGCAAAAGAATAACTTGAGTAAGGTTGGAGAGTTTCCTACAAACACCCAGTGTGATTCAGAATAAAGTTGCATGCCTTCACGGTCCCAGCTCCTGGGCTGGGGACATAGCTCAGATGGGAAAGTGCCTGCTAAATAAGAACAAGGACCTGAACTGGATCCTGTCCTCATGTTCTTTTGTTTGTTTGTTTTAAAGGTTAGATGTAGAGGTGGAGGAGACATGTGGATGCCAGGGGTTTGCTACCATAGCCTACTTGGTGAGTTATAGGTTGGTTTCCTGTCTCAAAAAAAAAGAAAGAAAGAAAGAAAGAAGGAAAGAAAGAAAAGAAAAAGGCAGACAACATTCATGAGTGTGTACAAACATATGCATGTGTACCTGCACACATGTGTACACACAAAAAGGTTGCTGCTTCTGTGATTCAGTTATTGGTGCCCTTGAGTACCAGCTCAGACGCTTGAGCGGAAGAGAAGTTTCCAGTAAGTCGGATGCTTCTGAAGGAGAGGCAAAAGTTTAGCTTTGCAAGGTGCAGCTGCAGAGCAGCTCAGCCTGCTTGCGTTGGCATGGATCATGTGACAGGGACACAAGGAGACAGACAATCAGCACTGCTTCATGTGCAGGGAGGAGCTGCCAGCGCAGTATTAAAATGCAGCAATAAAGCAAATGCATATGCGGACCTCCTTGCGAGGGTTTGGAAAAGTCTATTTTGGATCCAGGAAAGAATAATCTACATGTAATTACCAATAGTCAAGATGTTTATCATCAAGGGGTCTTTGAGGAGGAACAAGCGACTCAGTGATGGATCCTTATTAAGGCTTCGACGCACAGAAAAGTTGATCATCCATTGAGAGGTGGAGTGCAGAAGCTCCCAGGCCTTTTGTGCTGTTTATAAAAGTATCAAGTCTAACTACGATTTAACAAGACTCTCTCAGAACCACTTAACTAATTATTTATCTGCATCTATTTTCCCATGGTTTAATCATTGAACATATCAATTCTTATTCAGCTGGAAATAGATTCAGTGGGAAGGCTCTGAAAGGAGGGAGAGAACATGTGAGCAGTTTAGATGGTATGGCCCTTCATTTCCATGTATCACACATATCATACAACATATGCTCTGCACATACCACAAACACACACCTCACTCATACACAGCACATACACATAGATGATGCAAACACATACATAACCACACACATACCACATGTATGCATATATATACTACATACACGCACACACCATATATACATAATACACATATACATATACACATCACATGAAGTACACATCACACATACCATAAACATACATGTATGCACATACCATACAACACATATACCTACTATAGTACACATTATAAACACACTATAATATACAACATACACATGCACACAAAACACAGTATGCACATGCACACACAATAGAAACACATGTACACACACACTCACACTGACAGTAAGCTTCTTACAGTTTTTACATAATGAGGCAATGTCTTCGAAACCAGAAAAGAAAATTATTTTCTTCCTGGATCCCAGGTGCATATGAGCTAACAATCTGTATGGGGAAGAATTCAATCGTTCCAGAATGAAATAACTCAGGGAACGTACTTCCTGTCTATCCTATCCTAGAGAGTTACTTCAGGAAGGACTCCAGCAAAAGGAGAATGGAAATCGGGAACTCAAGGGCTGGACTGTGAGCAAATTCGGCAGCATGGTCCTCAGTCCAGTGAGAAGAAACTGAACACACTGGATGCCTATGGCTTTCCTTGGACCCAGCAGAGAAGCGAGGTCATAGGGTAAATATAGCCCTGAAATCTGGAAAGACAGGCACATGCAGACTCAGTGCCAGCAGGATTCGGTGGGAGAGGCTGAGTCACGTGGCCCAGTCTCAGTGCCCCACATCCTGTGGGCTTCACCTTCAGGACTCCTGCCAGCTTCTCTTTCTGGAGACCTGAGAAAGGTCCTTCATGTTCTGAAAAGGTGAAGGAGCATCCTTGTGAATGTAGCAGAGCTGTCTTGGTCAGGGCTTTCATCTGAGCACCACCTATCTCAGCTTAGTCAGCTGTAGCCCTGACAGACTTCCTGTCCTGCCTATGGAGAGAAGGCTAAAAGGCCTGAGGTGGGCAGCCCAGGGCCACAGGCTCAGCTCCATCCTACTACAGAACAACCCTTTCCCAACAAGCCTTCACCACAGGCCTCTGGTGGAAGGATCGAAGATGACAACCAAGAGCTGGGGACTGTTTCAAACCACTTCCTAGGGAAACCCAGAAAAAAAGCAGAGACACACTGTGAGCAAGCTGCAGCCCTCGGCTTTGGTAGACACAGACAACACCAAACAGCTCAACTATCCAGAGTCACATGAAACTTCCAGGCAGAGCACCTGCCTTCCTTCCCACTGCTACCCATTTAGCATGCAGAGTTTTCAGAAATAGTCACACAGCATTCTAGAAGGCAGGAAAGGATACAGTCTGAAGAGAAAAGCAAGCATCCCCAACATACCACTGTGTGACCAGCAAGAGGGAAGTTAAAATAGTCATGACTAGCATGAGCTATGTGGGGAAGAAGACCCCAGGCAAAAAGGGAGAAGCTGAGTAAGCAGAGAGGGAAACACAGACTCACAGGAGCCCTGCAGCAGAAGCAGGAGCAACAATGGTGGCCTTGCCCGCATTACATAATAATGGCCAAGACTTCCAGAAGAAACAGGAGTGACCAAGCCACAGGTCCAGGAAGCTTGGTGAACATGGAGCAAGGCAAACACAGACCCATCTACACCTGGGCACAGCAGATGCAAACTGACAGACTAACCCATACCCAGGTACATCAGATTCAAACCACAGGATCCCAAAGACAGAAAGATTGCGAAAGGAGCCAGAGGGAAGGGCAAAGTGTTCCTACACAGGATAAAAGCAAGAAGCACATCAGACTCTAGCAGAAGTCACATGGGAGACAGAAGCGGGCGTCAGAGCATTTGAGTGATCAAAAAATTCGAGTTCTGTCTCCAGGGCAACTGTCCTTCAGAAGGGAACCTGGGCTGGGAGCTGGATATACTGGGGCCTTGCTCAGGCCAGCCTACTGAGTGATGCTACAGTCCTCCCACAGGTCAGGGTCCCCAGGAACAAAATTTCCGACAGACAGATGTCATTCAGCATTAACACATCCTGAGTGAGCTGTGGGATACGTGCTGTACCATGTGCTCAAGTTCAAGTTCACTTGGGAGCCCTGGGTCTAACCTGACAACGTTCTATTCTTTGGTAAATTAGCATCCCCAAGAAACATTTTAAAGGTGCTGACATTGGGAACTTCAAGGAGACAACACACCAGGTTTCCCTGAGTGTAAACCATGCCAGACTCACCTCTCTGGGGAACTTCCTTCTACTCCGCTCCCAGCATCCCCAGTAACATAAGCATGCTTTGGAAAGATGTGTCCACCATGAAGGACTGCTACAAAGGCCACACTGAGGACAGATTTCCCAGGTGAAGAAAACTGTTTTTAAAAGGCTTAAAACTTTTATGTATTCATCACGTATGCATATGTACATGCATGTACATGGGCCACAGTTTGCATGTAAAGGTCAGAGGGCAAGTTGAGGGAATTCGCTCTTTCCTTCCATAACCCAGAGCATTGAACTGAGATGGTTAGGCTTGGCAGCAAACACCTTTACCCGCTAAAACACACCCCCTCCCTGCCACACACATGCCAAGAAAATTTTGAAAAACAAGTTTGCTAATTTCTGATAAATGAGATTGGATGTCCATAAACAAAGAACAGTATACCTGCTGTAGGACAACGGCACTGAGAGGACAAACCCAAGCCCTGAATACTGGGAGACAGTCAGAGAAAGAAGAGTTGGAAGTGAGAACCGGGGCACTCTCCCAGAACCCCAAGAGAAAATTAAGAGATACAAATTAAGTGAGAAAGATCCAAACCCTTGAGGGGTCAAGTCAGGCTGGCTTCAGTGTTCAGCATCAGGAGCTTCAAAATGAACAAAGGAATGGAACTCATTAATGAGCTAAGACAAGAACAATTCCAAAAATCACAGAACACAAAACAGTGTGCCTTAGGAGACTGAACACACTGGATAGGGACATTTGTCACAGGGTGAGCTGGGGATTTATCAGCGGTGATAAGGATCCAGGACGCTAAGCAAACGGGAAGAATAATCACATGACCCTGAGGACAGTACTGTGTAGAAAGGAAAAGTGATGGCTGGTCACCGGAAGGTGGATCCTGCTGGAGGACCACCCAGAGTCAACAGAGAACTGGGCCATTAAGTTCTGCGTGTTTGTGTGAGGTGGTAGGCGCTAAGGAATGAGAATCGACGAGACAGTGGAGACACAGATTAAAGGCCATGTCTTCAATGCTTACAAGTTAAAAAAAACAAAACAAAAGAAACCCCCAAAATCAAGAAGTATTGATTCTAAGCTTGCCACCTATAAAAAGGACACATTCTCTTCCAAGGCCACCAGAAGAAAGCCTTGAGCTACTGACTGTGGGGGTAGGAAGCAGGGCCAGGGGCAGGGGCAGGGGCAGGGGCAGGGGCAGGGGCAAAAGGACTGCTGCTCCCTAGGATCTGGGCCCTGGGAGAAGTTAAGCCCTGGCCAAACTGGTCTCTTTGCTTCTGGCTAAAATACAGACCAGCCAAGCAACAAGTGGAGGTCATCTCAAGGTCAACAGTGTGGAGTAAATACAGGAGAAGGGAAAAGGACAGCAGTACCAGCCCAGTACAGCAAGGGACATACATACTGGGGGGAGGGGAGGGAGGGAGGGAGGGAGTGGGGACAGCAGGCAACCTCTTCAGAAGGCTGATGAGCTCCTCTTCCTTCAGGGGACACCCACATTCTTGCAGCACGTTCTGCACCTTGTAGAGGGCTGCAGAGCCCGTCTTGGATTTTTCTAGCATGTTGAGTGCCTTGCTGATCTCCTCATAATGGTCCATGAGCTTCTCCCTGAAAGAGAAGCCACCTCAGACACCTAAAGCCAGGAGAAAAGCGATTTTTGATGCCCACTCTACTGTGACAACTTGATTGCTCAGCCAAGAGCTAATTTGGAAGGTGCTTTGTGGGCTTGGTGCAATGTTTACATGAAAAGGTGTCCCTGAGAAATGCTACCAGCCTCTGCCACTGCTGTTCTATTACTGCTATCATTAGCAAAACTGCCCTGGAGAAATGTCGGCCCTGTGTTTGTGTTAGAGCCAGTGCTTTTCAAAGAGAACCAAGAATTTCACACAAGGATATAGCAGGCAAGAAAAATGCCTCTTCCCTCAGTAAATGCGTGTGTGCACCTACTATGTGAGATGTGCTGCTGTGGGTGTTGGGCACACAAGGGCCTCAAATAGGCATCCTCAGTGGAACCAAGATCACAGAGGGGACAGGTCTGGGGTCATGGAGAGGACACGCACACAGCACAGTGGGCTGGTTGGAAGGAAGAAGAGCTGGTGAGAGGAACCCCCGAGCCCCACAGCCACAGTGGACCGCTGCTGTAAACCAGCTGACTAACACCAAGGTGACAGGGCTGTGCTGTGCAGGTGTGAGGGCCTGAGCCTAATCCCCAGCGCCCACGCCCACGTGATCTGGTACGCAGCCCCAGCACTGGGAAGGCAGCAGGCAGATCTCTGGGTCTCACCTGCTAGCCCCGCCTGAAGACAAACTCCAGGTTACTGAGAGGCCTTGTCTCGAAGATCATGGAGAATAGCACCTGAGGTTGACCTCTGGCCTCTAAATAGCCAGCACACACATGTACATGGACACATGCATTCTCCTGCCTCCCCTACCTAGCGTGGCCTGTGACAGACTGTCTAAATTCTGTCATTGTCACTCTTCCATGTCTCCAAGCATCTTTCTCCAAAGACACAGAGGGAAAAACCCACCTGGTGAGCTCAGGTGCCATCTTGGTTCCTGGTTGTCCCTCAGGGGACAGAATAGGTTATCTGTTCTAAACGTTAAATCTGTTCTGGCTCTTGTCCATCATCTCCACTTCATATTTGTGGGATGGCTTCTTGAGCAAAGCTAGAAACAAACTGCTGAACCAAAACTGTCGGAATGCAGGAGAGGCAGGCTGCAGTGAGGCACTGGCTGGTCAGCAGAGAGGATGGTATTTGGCAGAAGCCATGTGGAGGCCCAGACCCTTCTCTTGCGGGCCTCCTGTCTTGCAAGGGGCTCGTGATACTGATGTCTGACCCAGGTGAGCATGCTGGGTGTCCTGAAGTGTAACAATAGCACCTACCTTGGGCTGCTTACAGTGTCCTGTGAACCCAGCCCCATGCTACAGAGCCCCTGCTTGTCACACGACAATGCCATCCCACTTAGCTCTTTGAAATAAAAGCAGATGAAAGTGAAGACGATCAAAACAGTTTTTGGAGATACATATTTTTAGAAAATTGAGGCATTCAGCATTTCTTGGACTGTCTTGTGAGCAGCAATTATCTCCCTTTCAGAGTAAACATGTGCACAGAGTAAATGAGGGCTTGGAGGAGAGATGGAAGAACGCTGCCAAGCAGAGCTACTGTTGGCCCACACTGAGCATCACTACTGCTCTGGGGTCTTGTCCTCCTCTGGCTCTGGCCAGGGAGGCTGACAAGGACCCCGCTGTGACCTTGCCGAGTCCTGTTCCCTTCCTTCTCTGCTGGGTTTAGATGTCCCCTCTCCATGTGCATTCTAGAAAGAGCCTGTGCCAGTGGCTGGTCACTGTGGCTTTTCTGACTTTCATTCTTAAGAGAAGAATAAAGGCCTGGAGAATGAATGCGGGACCACAGAAGCCTCTGCTTTGCCTTCAATATGCACTAGGGCACTCCTAGCAAAATTAAATCCTTGCAATTGAGACAAAAATTTATTACTCCATCCCTTCAATTCATCTACCGATCCAATCGGAGTTCAGAAAGCCAGTCGCTCTAATGAGCAGTCATCATTTAATGATTCCTGCAAGCCAGTATCTTATGTATGTGCTGCTGGTGTGCACGGAGCCAGTGGTGGTATTGTTGGGTGTTGCTCCTTAGAAGCCATCACTTTGTTTTGAGCCAGGATCTCTTCCTGGCCTGCAACTCCCCAGGTTGAGAAGCAGCTGACCAGTAAGCCCCACGGACCCACTTCTCTCCACCTCTTCAGCACTGGGTTTACCAGCAGGCAGCACCATGCCTGGGCCAAGATGATTTTTTTTTTTTAAAAAAAGTAAATGGAGCTGATCAGTTGTTTGTCTTCTCTGGTAAGATGGTGCCACTGAGGCAGGAGGTCAAGCAAGTGTGCATGAGTTATCTGGTCCTGAGGATGAGAATATAGTGTCACACATATCTCCAGCTCATCCCTGCACTGCCACCAGCATAGAGAGAAGGCACATGCATTCAGAAGGGCCAAGGAGCCTCATTACTCACAGATGGGGGGAGAGACGGGAGTGAAGACCCTTGTGGGTAATGAGGCCAGCCCTGTCTGCTGAAGATAAATTCCACTTTTCATTAGTTTGTGGCATATTTGATTTATACCAACCTTGCGCGTTATTTTACACTGAATTTCACAAACTCAATTCTCTGCCTGCGGTTTTTGTGGTGTGGTAGTAACTTCAACATAATCTAGGGGTAAATTCCACCTGCTTGCCTCTTAAAGCCATCTCATTCCCACTCTGCCCCGTGTCCGTGGCTTCCTTGTTTGCTTTGGGAGTTCTTCAGCGGCCCCTTTTCTGCTTGGGTGCCCTGTAGTGTGTGGATGGAGCTGAGTCCCACCATTTGATAGGACAAGCAAGGGACAGTCACACACACAGGTAAAATCAAGAAGAGCCACAGCCGAGTTACATATCCAATGGCTCACCTTCACTCTGTGTCTCCCTGGCCTTGCTCAGGTACAGATCTCCTAGTCTATTCATTTCAAACCCTCATGGCCTATGGACCATTGTCACATGCATTCCAGTGTTTCCAGCAATCATTTCAATAGGCAGACACCAGGTCATACTCCCCAAGGCCAGCAGGCTGACTCAAGATGGGAAGGTGCTTCCTTTGTTGACGTCAAAGGTGTACTGTGTGTCACCCTGTGCAACTGTGAAGCAACTCTGTGTTGTCCTGGGGATAAATCCTCTAAGCAGAAGTGGTGAGTTAAACCACAGCCATCCATTCATCCATCCATTCATTTAAAGGTGCTTATGTGATGCCTGTGGGGTATCACAGAAATCCTATGGGGCCTACATTCCAGATGGGCCACAGTGGGGTGCAGTCACCATGCAGTGCACAACCAGGAAGGGCCAATATTCAAGGAGGGGCTAATAACATATGAAAGAGCATGTGAGAGAAAGAAGTGTGGAAAGCTTCCTGTACTGTGGCTCTTTGGCAAAGCTGATTTCTAGGCTCTACAGTGGTGCACGATGTTATAGCCTTACAGGAGTCCTGTCAGAGCAGCCTCCACTATAGGGTAAATGAGGACAGAATCCAGAAGCAGCCCCCAGTGCTGACACACCCACCTTTTGGTCATCTGCTGCAGCTCCTGGATTTCCTCCTGGATCTGCTTGGGCTTCGTGAAGTGACCCAGGAAGTTGAAATAATCTTCCTTGTAGGGCTGGTGGACCTTCGGTAAGAACCGGATGCCCAGTCTCTGCAGAAACTCTTGGTACGTGATGTAGCCCCTTCCCTCCGTGTCATAGCTTTCAAAAACAAAAATGATGCTGTCATCAGTGGCATGGAGTGGGCTGGCGTTCAGGGGCCAGGGCCACATCAGCAATTCTGGGGAAGTTTTCTTCCTTGCTAGGTACAAACAAGCCCAACAGACATCACAAATCTAGTCTCAGTCTGTGCCTCTGACCCTCTCTGCACCTATACCTAACAGGAGCCCTGAGTGACCCACAAGTACGTTGACTCAATCATCAGAGTGACCTGCCCTAAGAGAATGGACTCCAATCACACAGTGGCCATGTCTGTGGAAACAGGGTTGCAAATCCAGAAAACTGAAACCCTCTCTGCACACATTTTGTTTCAGCACCCTCCGTGTAAATGGAGCTATGCTAAGGGTTAGAAGAAACTCTTTCAGGAAGCATATTCTATCCTGAAGCCTCAATAAATGAATCCCACTTGATTCAAGATGTTAAAAGCCCCCGTTCCCACTTTGAAGAGACACCAATTACACATACCCAGCGAGAGAGCCTAGAAGGAAAACAAGATAAGAACTGTGCATTGTGCCTTTTAAGTCATTTTCTGTTATCAAGATTTTTCTGAATTATAATTCATTAAAAAAGGAATAATGGAGGTTTTATCTCCTGATGCTATTCACATAGAATAGAATTACTTCAATAAAAATTTTAAGGCAAATTGACCATTTCTCCTTCTCATTTTTCTTTTTGAGGCATTTGTTTTTAACAGAAGGATTTCGGCCCACAGCTCACCAATGAAAAAATGAAATCTATAGATGTGGGCTTTCCGAGATTAATTTAGGAGCTACAAGAGTTAGGAGCTCCCATTTAATGCATGCAATCTCAGTCCCCTGAGGGACAATGCTGGTTTTAGGAGGCACTGCTCTATGTGGTACCCAAAGAGACACCCCAGTATGGCCACACTGTGCCCTGCCAATGAGGTGAGTTGGTTTTTTTTTCTTCTAAGAGCTCACATTCCTCCTCACAGGCAGAGCAGCAGACGGAAGAGAGCTGGCAGCTGTGACAGGTGTGAGCGCTTGTGTTCCAGTATGCAAGGGTGCCACAAGTCAAAAGGCTATCACCCTGCTGCTAAGCTACTGTGCCTGCCTAGATGCCTATTGGAGATGTAGCCTTGCCTCTTAGCCTCTGGTCCCCCTGTGCTCTGTGGACCTGCAGTTTCCCTTCAGACCTGTCTGACATGGGAGAGGAAGGAAGTCACCCTCTGGTGACTTTATTCCCTCAGCTGAGGCAGTTCAGCGTACCGCGGTACCCCTAGCAAGGCCCTACCAACTTTCAGAAGCCATGGCAGCCTTTCATGTCTAGTTCACTCCAGACAGCTGCATTGTGGGCTTGTTACCACTTATGAATAGCCTGCAAGCCTGTCCCAGGTGTGTGTGATTAGTGCGACCTTCATACTCTAACTCAGGAAAGTACAGCCAGGCTTTACCTGTGAATTTTGTTTTCAAAACCATACACATGGGTTTGGAGAGGTAGCTCAGTGATTAAGAACACTGGCTGCACTTCCAGAGGGCTTGGGTTTGATTCTCAGCATCCACATGGTGACTCAGAACTACCCATAACTCTAGTTCTAGGGGATCTAATGCCCTCTTCTGGACTCCTAGGACACCAGGCACATGTGTGGGACATGCACGCATACACACACACACATGCATATATGCAGGTAAAACACTAACATATAAGATAAATAAATCTAAAAAAATATTTAAATAAAACAAAGCACAGAGCACCTGTCTAGCCTCTGGGCAGCACCTAGTCTGACACCAGAGTGATGTACCATGTGACTCAAGTAAGACACTCCCCAACAGTATTCCCAGGCCCCCATTCCCACAGGAGAGCTGCTGAAAGAGGGTCAACAACCCTCCTCCTCATAGTCCATACCGGGGAAAACCTTTCCCTCCTCCCAGGTCTAAAGTCTCATGATCCTGGCCTCCCTTGGATTCTTAGAGGCTAGCGAGGGACAATTAATGCTTATGGGGACATCCAGGCAGGGTTTGTAGTTGCTGTTGCTGGCTGTAAACCAAGTTATGGGCTCTACCAGCTGCTGGGTCCAGGTCATGTCTCCTAGTGCATGCAAGCTTCCTGAGGCACCACTTTTTATTATTTTGTCCATTGCTCCCAGCTTGCAGGCCTGAGGCAGGCTTGCTATAGCCAAATGATCCTCATGTGTGTGTGTGTGTGTGTGTGTGTGTGTGTGTCTGTGTGTGTGTGTGTGTGTGTGTCCCAGACATAGGCAGTGTAGTTCTAAGGCACAGATTTTCCCCATAGCCTGTTCTCTGCTGTGACACTTGGGCTGAATGAAAAGGCACTTCTTAATTACATTATTAATGAAGATCACAAACAGGCTCTTCTCATCATGGAGACATGGAAGAACAGATTGCACCGTTGCAAAAAAAATATTGCTATGAATGTGGATAATCATAGAGCTAATTCTGCTTACATAACCTCACCCCTCATTATGCAATCCTCTGTGTAACATTAAAAAAAAAAAACAAACCTAACTGCCTATAAAGGTTGGATTTTAAAATGGCTGAGCAACAGATGTGCCAAGGAAAACATGTCCTGAGCAGAGGCCCCATAAAAGCTGGCATTTACCATGGCAGTGGCCATGAACTCATGATACAGGCAGGTGACTCTGCCCATTTGGTGTGCACTGTGATCAGTCATACACGGGACCTGAAGACATGAGCATCCATCGCTCAGATTTGCTGGGAGTCAGTCCTTCATGCTATGTGGACGCTGGATTCTTGCATGCATTTCAGGACTGTTGAGTACCATGGCCTAGAGGTAAATGGCATGGTCAAGGTTATGGGACATGTCCTGCAGATGACACAGGCTATGTGGAGAGGAACCAGGAACCTTGTACAGCTAGAATGGGAGGGATTCTCTATGGCACCATCTTAGAGAGTGGCTTGATGGCTCAAACAGCTGCTCTTCAGATGAAAAGTGGTCAACTTCCATTGATGGTGCCCAGCGGGCATGTTTAGCAAGTCCTGACAGAATTGCAATAGATGAGGTGGCCTCTGATGTAGACCCATCCAGTGCCAGGTCACTTCCTCTGCTCTCCCAGGTGTAGCGCTCTAGCCTTGCACTGAGCCGTGGGACACAGGCTCCTTCTCCACCTGCTAGAGTCCTTCACTGCTCTAGCCTGTGGCAAGGTTCCCATGTTGAGCCTCATGAGTGACATGTTTCTGCCCCAGCCAATCCTCTTTTCTAAGCTGCAGGCCCTGATCCCTCAGCCTCTCCATCTTGAGGCACACTCTGTCCAAACATCACCGAGTTGACATCTATAAAGGGTATCCGGGCTTCTCTCTGCCTTCAATGATGACAAGAGCAACCTCATTTCCTGTTAATGGAGAACAGGAGTGATGGCCTACAGCATGGCTTCTTTTTCAGAGTTCTTGGTTAGATCTGAATACTGACACACAGCACATTACTGTAAAGCACTATTTTATAATTGAGTTCCAACATAGGACCCTGACAGAACTGAGCATAAACCAGCATTAAGTGCCTCCCATCTTCCAGGTGGTGCCTCCTGGCTGGTCTTCCACACCTGCTGGTCTTCCACACCTGCTGGTCTTCCACACCTGCTGGTCTCCACACCTGCTGGTCTCCACGCCTGCTGGTCTCCACGCCTGCTGGTCTCC
>PVIU01018947.1:0-37705 GCA_004026605.1 Ondatra zibethicus
TTTTGAGAACCGAGTCTTTTTGAATGCACTCCTTCCTAGGCCGGGAGGGATGGGGGTGGGCCTTGGACTTCCAACAGGTCAGGGCACCATGCCCTCTTTCAAGGAAGAAGGGGGAGGGAGGAGGGGTGGGGAGGTAGTGGGAGGGGACCGGGAGAAGGGGAAGAAAGGTAAAAATTTTATTTCTTTAATTATGTTTTTGAATGGAAAATATAAAACAAAACAATGTATCGGAAAAAAAAAGAAGCAAACTAGACAGAAATGTGCTCTACCAGGGACATATTGGTGACGTAAAACTAGGAAGTTTATTTGAATGTGCAACAGATAAACTTTACCAAATGAACTCAAAAGTTACCTCACCAAATAGGTTGAGAAGGCACCATTCTGTACAAAGGTGAAAATAATTTCATAAACGGGATTTAAGTTATGAGTGATACAACAAATAGCATGTTTGATTGATTTGAATGTTGACATCAAGAAAAAATGAGAGAGATTGAATAAACTTTTGCTTTATTACTGTGAAAAAAACAGGAAGTGATTTGGAACTAACTGGAAGTAATAGAAATGCCTCCTTTCATAACCTTTCTGGTTATGCCTAGCCAGAACCATTACCTAAATGTAAGCTTATTGCTAACTTTTAAAGTCTCATTTTGTAAATAGCCAGTGTTCCTAATGGGAAGGCAATCACTGAATAGGAGAATTTGTCTTGAAAGAAGTTTATTGACTTTCACAACCCTTTATGACTGCTAAATATGAATATCTTGATTAATAGCAGCAACATAATTGGTGTCCGATATCTATTTATCAACACAGTTCAATTTCATTTTAAAGTACCTCCTTATATAATAAATAAGACTGCCATTCTCTAAAAAAAAAAAAAAAAACACGGCAATAGCATTACTAATCACTTGAAGAGATCTATTGTCTTGGCTCTTCATTTTGTTTGTGATTTGGGGATGTAATCTAGGCATCTGGAGTTAGGTCGCTCGCAGTGTTTCTTATCAGGAGAATCTTGTCTTCCCCTTCATAGAGTGGATGCTCATATCTGTTTCCTGATTACTCAGTTTGTCAAGTTACAGATCAGTGAACAGGGCTTAGGTCTTGGGGTAATTGGGTGTTGATGTACCAATGTGGTATCAAAAATGGTTTTGGCTCCGTCCTAGCAGGCACATTTCTAAGGCCAGGAGAAGTCCTTTGGTAGAACTATAATATTATATTCTTACAACCATTTCACAGGTGTTTGGAGGAGGTACCCAGAATTTAACCTGGGGCAGCAAATATTGGTGGAATGATGGAAGGAGTCTGGGTTCCCTACGAGTCATGGAAGGGTTGGAAAGAAAGCATGGAACACATTGTCCTCAGGAGGGCCTCAAATATGTGTGGAATTGGCAAGCAAGCATCTATGGTCTCTACCTGAGAGAGGAATTTGGAGGAGCAGAATGGTGAAAAAGATAACTGCATTTCTCAGGTATGTCTTGAGGGTGGGTTAGAATGTATATAATTTTTAAAGCTGCACGTCCATAAGAAAGCTTTGCTTTACAATCTGAAGGTGTGCACTCTAAGCTGTAAACATGCTTCTTGAAAGGTTTGACAGCTCTGTGGATGCCACCCTTCTAATAGTCAGGGCATCCGATAATTCAGGGAACATGTAGGATACATGTAGGATTACATTAAAGCAAATAATTTCAGATAGGAAGGAGGCTCCCCAAGTGTTGGGACTGAGATTTTCATTTCTGAATATTCTGATCATTACTTGTAGAATTGAAGGGAAAGGGAGTAGGAGGTAAGGATCTTGACATACATGAGTCAGTCAGTTAGGCTATTTTGTTTTAATTATATCAGCAATCACACCTCCTCCTGATACAAAACTCTTCTGCATTTTAGTCATGTCTTTTAATTAGATGTGGATCAGCAAACAGTATTTTATTACAATACACAAGATTCAAATTAAAAATGATGAAGAACAATATTATAAGGACTCAAATGAATGACCTGCAGAATGCCTGTTTACCTCGGTAGCCCATCCCCCAAGACTGCCATGCTTGAAGATCTGTTATACACTCCTCTACCTTTAGTGGTCACGATCTGTTATAAAATCAATTTCACACATTCAGTTTCACTTTTCTTTACTATTGTTTATAAAGACTTGAATTTAATAGGTATACTAGACAATGTTAATGAGTAATCCTTAATACTGACTTTAAAGACAGCAAGTTTTCTTTTATATGATCTGAGCTCCAAAGAAAATGACCCTATTACTACCACAAATTTGTTTTTCATTTGCTTGTTTTCCTTACCTTTTATTTTTTATTTACATGTAAAAATATTCTTGGTACGTAGCAGAAATGTCAAATCTTCCCATCTCTGCATGATTTCAAATTAGACAAAAAAAGTGAATTTCTTCCTAAGGCTTGTAAGGGTGTGTCCCACCAGCACTTGAAACAATCTTTTACACTCTGTCTTCATTCCAGTGACACTATTTCTTAATGTCATGATCTATTGCTAATAAACGATTTCCCTGATACCAGCCTTCTTTTATTCCAGAGCCTGTAGAAGTCTGTTTGTCATGATGCAACATGCATTACCACACATGTTTGTTTATGAGATTATCTGAGTGACTACTGTGTTCTGCCAAAACACTTAGCCCATGATAGTACACAACAGAGAATGGTCAGTGCATAGTTTTGAATGAATAAATACACAATAATAATTTATAACAATTATGTTATTAAAGAAATGATAAAGGTGGGTAACAAAAATATACAGTAGTATTTATGTTTTTCTTTTTCTTTTTAACCCCATTTGTTGAAAATAGAGTGCTTTTTCCTAAGATTATATACTGACTGTAGTTTCCCCTACCCCTACCCCTCCCACTTTCTCCCCTCCCCTCCCACCTGGATCCATTCCCTTTCTCTCTCTCATTAGAAAACAGACTTCTAAGGAATAGTAATAAAATATAATATAATATATTATGAAAACACAAAAACTAACACATCAGAACAGCACACAACAAACAAACAGAAAGAAAAGAGTCCAACATAAGGAACAAATAACAGATATAAATGAAGAGACACACTTGTTTGCACACACAGAGATCCCATAAAACAACAACAAAAAAACCCACTAAACAGGAAGAAATAATGAATACACAAAAACTAAAAATATATATCTAAAAATAATATAAATAGGGGTACCTCTGACACAATGTAAAACAAGGAACCTCCAAAGGTGCCACTGAGTTCATTTTATGTTCTGCTATTGAACATGTGGCCTATCCTTAAGAGTAGTTTGTTTCCTCCCTGAGACTTCTTTAAAGAAAGCTAAGTTGTCCAAGTGGCTATCAATTGGAGATGGATTCTGAGTTATGTATGTGGGCATGTGTCCACTTCTTTTGAAGTAGGACCCCATCTGGTGCAGATCTGTGCAACCCCTGTGCATGCTGCCTCAGTTTCCATGAGCTTATGTGTGCATCAATCATGTTGATTTAGATGGCCTTGTTTTCTTGGTCCTCTCCATCCTCTCTGGCTCTTACACTCTTTCTGTCTCCTCTTCCTTGAGCCCTGGGTGGAAAGATTTTATAGGTCACCCATTTGGGCTGAGTGTTCCAAGGTCCCTTGCTCTCTACATAATGTCTGGCTGTGGATCTCTGCATTGATCCCATCTGCTACAAGATGAAGCATCTCTGATGATGGCCAAGTGAGGCACTCACATATGAATGTAGCAGAATGTAATTAGGATGCTTTATATTGTTACTTTTTCTTTCTTTGTAGCAGTAGTATTTGGTTTTTCCCTAGGTCCCTGGGCTAACAAATCTCAGGAGCTTAGTTACCAAAACAGTGTCAGGTAAAAGTTCAATTTTATAGAATTGGCCTTCAGTCAATTCAGCTATTGATTGGTTACTCCTACAAGCTTTGTGCCACCGTTGACCTAGCATCTCCTGCAGGTGACATGACATTGTAGATAAAAGTGTTTGTTGGATATGTTGTTGTTTATGTTTCTTCTTTGGTAACATGCCAAGTACTTTTTTGCATCAATGATACTAATAAGTAGAGATAGAAGGCTCTATGTAGACACCAACTCAATTTCTCCATGTTTAATCAGTTATTAATATTCCACAATTTGAGCCTGTTTTCAGTTTCAAATTATTTCACCTGTTTTTCTTCATGTATTTGAGCTCCAATTTTCAGACTTGTTCAAACTAATTTGACATCAGAAAGTAGAGATAATCAAGAGGGCATCTCCAAAGCTCTAAGGACCCACAGAGAATTTTGCTTTCATCTCAGGTCTTCAAGGTTTGACAGCATTCTTTCTGCCTGCCACTTACCCTTCCTTTTTAAAGCAAATTATGAGAGCATTGGGCTGTCATCTTTTCTTCCTTGTAAGCATAAATTACATCAAGATTTTTAGAAACTGGTTTTTCTTTGACCTTCTAGGAGATGACATATTTCAAGAGAGGTATCAATGTCTCCATGCTTGTGAACTCATGATGAAATATTGATACAGGATCCCATTTTCTTCTTGGTTTATCTTTGTGTTTTCTATATTTAGTTTTATAAAAATATTAAATAGAGGGTATTATTAGTAATACCAGACTATTATGGTAGGCAGACACTGTCCATTGTTTTAACGTTTATAATATGTTGTGTAATATTCATACATAACTAAAAAGTATTATCAAACAGAATGTTTAAATATGAGAAGAAAAGTAAAAGACTGTTCTTGGTTATATATTCTTCTAAATACATGGATATGCAGAAAGAAACTGAGTGTGATACAGTTTTTTTGTGTGTAGTATGTATATACATATGTATATGAGTACAATGGCCAAATTTATATTATTAATATTTGCATCAGTGTTATAGAAACACAGTTGAATAGCTTAAGAAAATTGAGAGCATGGAGACCCTGGGAGAGGGTTGAAGGTGTGAGTAGAGGCAGGGAGGGGACCAGAGAAAAATGTAGAGCTCAATAAAAATCAATAAAAAATACATACATATATTCTTCTCAGTAACCTAGTGTCTCTTAAATGTATACATTATAAACAGAGAAAGATTACTATTGGTAAATGGATCAATTTCTTCCGTTCGAAGAAGTCTAGAAATATATTGAATTTCCTGAATCCCAAGGAAGCAAACTTTAGCTGCATCAAAATTTGTAGAATATTGCAGCATTTACTTACTATAGACTTATCTATTCTGTACAGATCAGTGTCAGTGGGAGGAAGCTCCTGGCTTTTGATTTCTCTCTGGAGAGAAATGAAACGAACTATATGTCCACTGTTCACTCTTTTGTAGTAGAGATTATTTGATAGACTAATGTCTATCCTGTTTTCATTGACGACAATTGGAGTGAGTCTGGAGACACCGACAACAGGGTGATATTTTAGTGACATTTTATATTTTCAGATGCTGGCTTAGCTCAGGAAAGCTCAAATCTGGATGGCTTCACGAGAGAACTCTAACAATTAAATGCCTTATCACAATCCTTGCCAAATATTCTCAAAATTTCACAGAGGAAGATGAACTTATAAAGTGATATTTTGAGATTTTGTTGTTTGGTGGTGGTGGTGGCGGCAATACTGGCAATATTGGTCTCTCTCTCTCTCTCTCTCTCTCTCTCTCTCTCTCTCTGTGTGTGTGTGTGTGTGTGTTTGTACTTACTTGTTTAGGTATTTTAAGATAAGGTCTCTGTAGGCAGAAGTTACAACCCACAAGCAGCTCACAAATAGACATACAAAGGCTTAATTTTAAATATAAATGCTTGGGTAATAGCTCAGGCTTATTACTAACTAGCTCTTATAACTTAAATTAATCCATTTCTATTAATCAATGCGCTGCCCTGAGGCTTGTGGCATTTACCTCTCTGGCATGTCTTTCTTCCTTTCTGTCTGGTTGGTGACATCTCTCACTCTGCTCTTTTCCCCAGAGTTCTCTATGTCTGGCTATTACTCCAATACTTCCTGTCTACTAACCAGCCAGTTAGCTTTTGGTTAAATCAATCCAAGTAACAAATCTTCACATGTACAAAAGTAATATTTTGAGATTTTGTTGTTTGGTGGTGGTGGTGGCGGCAATACTGGCAATATTGGTCTCTCTCTCTCTCTCTCTCTCTCTCTCTCTCTCTCTCTCTCTGTGTGTGTGTGTGTGTGTGTGTGAGACATAGTAGAAAGGTATATACAAAGGGCTTCAGAGAAATGAAATCATGAACTGTTGCCACTCACTAGGAATGGAATTCTATTCATGAGCAAAATGTAGGTCTCATATATCCCAGGCTGGCCTTGAGATTGCCCAAGAGCTAAGACTGGTTTTGAATTCTTGACAATCCTTAGCCTGCCTTCAGTATTTTAAGATATATGTGTACACAACAAGTTTTATCTAAACAGAACCTCTGTCTAATTTTTTTTTTCAATCCAGCATTTCTGCAATAGGAAAAGACAGTGTCCTAGTTTATTTTCTACTGCTGTGCTGACACATCATGATTAAGGCAACTTACAGAAGAAAGAGTTGGCTGGGCTTACAGTTTCAGAGTCAGATGAAAATCATGACAGAGAAAGGAACAGGGCAGGCATGGTGCTGGAGATGTAGCTTAGAGCTCACCTGTTGATAAAACAATCAGATGGCAGAAAGAGAAAACTTACTGGGAATGGCATAGACTTTTGAAACCTCAATTCCCACCCTCAGTGACACACCTCCTCCAGCAAGGCCACATCTCCAAATCTTTCCCAAACACTCCTACCAACTGGGAAACAAGTATTCAGATATATGAGTCTATGGCGGCAACTCATTACAAACTACCACAGAAGGCAAAGATCCTGTAAAAATTAAACCAAAGGTCATGAACTTTGCTGAAATATATAAATCCATTCTCGAAAAGCTAGCAAAAATAGTTTCACAGTGACTTAAATTGATACAAAACATGTGGGATTAACATGAACGTTTATGTGTGAAAGCATTAATAAAAATTATGTCATATATATGTCAGACATATGTGTGTGTATGTAATGAAACAGCAATGATGCTTAAAACAAGCCAACAAACAAAAAGGATATATTGTCATATGCTGCAACATGGATGAATTTGAGGACACTGCTTAATGAGTTAAGTCAGTCACAGAAGACAAATGATGTAGGAATCTAAACAAATGAGGCATATAAATTCATCAAATTTACAGAGACAAAGTAGAAAGGTATATACAAAGGGCTTCAGAGAAATGAAATCATGAACTGTTGCCACTCACTAGGAATGGAATTCTATTCATGAGCAAAATGTCCTAGAGATACTCTATGCAGAACCATATATTTAGAACTACAAGGCTGAATATGTGATTGACAATAGTAAATCTATGCTTAAAATTGTTGAGGACAGATTTTTGTGTTTTGTGGTTTGAACCTCTATAAAAATGCAAGTCATTTTTATGTGATAATATAAGCATTTTAAGCTATGCTTTCAACATGGTTTTCTGCTGCACTCTTTTCTGCTATTAAAACTCCAGGATTTAAGTCAAAACTGAAAAGCATATTTATACTTCAAAGCAGTGTGTCAAGAATTGGGAAGTGTCAAGAATTTCTATGGGTAGCTATGGTTTAAGTAAGTCTTGTTCTCAGAAGATTCATATACTTGCAACTTGGCTCCAATGTTGGGAATGTTGAAATGGGCTAGCCTCCAGGGTAAGGAGTCCATATTTCAAATGGGTCATGGAGATTCTGGGATAGTAAATGCATTAGTTAATCTTACAGAAGGGCTCAGCCCTGTCAGGTTGGGTAATGCATAATAATGGTTGTTAGGGAAACAGCCTGCTTGCCCCCAGTCTTTGCTTCCTTGTTCATAAGATGAAGTTGACATGTTTTAAGTACCCTGAAGTCTCTCAGCATGATGCTGAACCATGCTGTCTGGGTCTTCCAGAGAATGGAATTATAAATATCTTTATAAATCCCTGCACATCAATTACTTTAATGTAAGAACACTAAGCAGACTAAGGTAGTAATATAGGAAATTTTATTATTTATTAATTGTAGTTATTGGATTAGCCATATCCTCCCATAGTCTTTATAGAGTGTTCATAAATGGATTTTAATCAGAGCTTGTATCTGATCCCAAGTTTGCCTGAAGTCAAAACATGAAAGATGTTCCTAATTATGCATGTGTCCTTCCACGAACTGTATATATTTTATAAGCAGCCACTACACCTTCAGGTGTTCCTAGACAGGTGGATATACCAGATTTTATAGCATGTCTGACACCTTGTCTAGGTAGTATAACTACTTACTCTATACATGAAAAGGTATTTTATTAATAATTTGGTAATAATGATAATCATTAGTTTTATGTTTAATTGTAACAAATTAAACATATAGCTCATTTAAAATGTTATCCAAATTTCATAAATCATTTTTATATAATTTTGACAGAAACTTTAAAGAAGCTAATTATCATCCCTAATTCGGCTTCAGATTTTAAGATAGGATGCCATACTCAGCAAAGAATGAAAAAATGTATTGTTCACATAATTAATATTTTTAGGAAAGTAGAGAAGTCTTACCATGCAGCTGTACCAATGGCTGTAAATTTTGTGGTGGCTGGTAGTATGAACTATGCTGAAGCTCTTATACCTATTCACGAGGTAATGTGATTGAAACCACCAGTTTATGTCAAAAAAGGGAATGTGATGTATAATCTTAGTTGTCAACTTGACTACATCTCGAATCAAAAAAATAAAAGTTGAAGCAACTGGGTATTTCCATGGGAAAGTGGATCAATAAAGGGGGTAAATGTGGTTTGAAAGAAAATGGCCTTCAAGGGAATTGGCAATATTAGTAAGTATGGTCTTCTTAGAGAAAGTGTGTCACTGTGGAGGTGGGTTTTGAGGTCTCGTGTATGCTCAAGCCACTCCAAGTGTTTCAGATTACTTCCTTTCCATCCCTTGTGCAAACTGTAAGGACTCACAGCTCCTTCGATAGCACCAAGTCTGCCTGTACAGTGCTGTGCTCCATCCCATGATGATAATGGACTAAACCTCAGAACCTGTAAGTCATCACCTCAATCCAATGTTTCTCCTTATAAGAATTGCTATGATCATGGTGTCTCTTCTCAGCAATAGAAACCCTAACTAAGGCAGGAATACCCACCCTAAATTTGATCTACACTTCTGGTAGTAGCCCATACAGAATGAAAGAAGCCTTGTGTGGATGATGTTCAAAGCTGTATTAGAGAAAGAGTAAGCATTGATTGTCTGAGGCTTGTGATGGAAAGCACGGGAACCAAGGTAAGGAAGAGACCAGATACATCTGTGTAGGAAAGGTTCACAAGTGACTGAATATAATTAAATTTTCTCTGGAAGACAAAGGAACACTGCCGACTAATTCACTACTATGCTTTCAGATAACATCCTATGTGATACCAGAAGAACTGAGTAATTATATCAACATATATTCATTCATCTTTAAGCTTGTTTCTAGTATCCCTTGGACAGCTCACATATTATCAACCAAAGCCTGTGTGACTCTAGTTATAATTTACTCATGTCACTTTCCTATTGCAAAACTAACTCAAAATCATAAAACATCTCTATATATTTTCACTATTAACAAAAAGACCTAAGGGATCAAAGAGGCTTCTTTTAGGAGGCAACACCTGCTTGTTCATCATAATGACTCAACTCAAGTTTCCATCTCAATATTTTCTCTCTGGTGTCAGAATCTGACAGTCTCACCTTCCCCTTCTGCTTCACGGATAACACCTTCAAGAAAGACTCTTGACCTTGCTGATCAAGCTGTCTATATGATTTCTGTCACTGGAGAAACTCCAAATTACCTGGTCAATGTCTCTGAAAGATTCAGTCAGCTACTTATTCAACAACTCACTTAAGAAAGGTTCCTCACGGTGGGCAAAGCAATTTGTAGGCACTTTGACTTTGCAAAGATGAAGCAAATGACAAAAGAGACCTTCAGTTGAAAGGTGATCTTGATTCACCTGAGCCTGCCTACACTCAAGTAATATGAAGTTTTATATTCTGGCTTGTTCAAAGATGTCAAATTCTTGACAACGTAAATATCTTTATATCTAAAAATTCTTTTCTATGTATTTATCCTTAGAAATGTATCAGAAAAGTTTATACCTATATAGTTATAACATGATTGTACTGTTTAAAACCTAAGCATGTCAGTTGTCCAGTCAATCATGAACTCATTAATAAATGTCAATCTGTTAGACTTTGTTTGTATCTTAAGAGATAAAAAACACCACCCTGTTTCCTCTGGATATAGGACATTTTTGCATCCTTAAACCAGTATGATTACATAGAACAAATCATACTACCTACTGTTCTCACGAGGGCACCTCGCTCTCGTCCTGAGGAGGCAACAATCTATATTCTCAGCAAATGTACCTCTTCAGAGAGCTGTATCTACTACCCCTTCCCCAATACACACCTTTGCTCTTTATCCAATAGTCTGTCTTCGTCATGCATCTATCAGAATATATTTGTCTTTCTTAGAGTTTAATGTTATTCAAATATCCAAACTATACCAATGAACTGTTTTTGGTAAATTGGTAGCTTATAGGCTGCAATCACCACTAACTCAATTTAAAATATTTCTATTACCTCAGCACTTTTTAATTGAATAAATTTATTTTCATCATAAATCACAACTGTGTTTCACAAAGCCACTTTATATATATGTATATATATGGCTATATATATACATATACATAAAAATAATCTCTAACAACCATTCCTTTAAACAGGATATTCTTTGTGGCATCATCAAGCATGTTTGTAGTATGTGTTAATAAGAAGCTAATCAGCTACCACATACATATACATGTGCCTTTTTGAACATTTCATTGTTTTATGTGTATAGAATCATGTGTAATATAAATCTAGCCATTTATCTTTAGCATGAACTGGATTGTTATTATCTTTTACTTTTGAAGCATTTTTCATTATATATTTCTTCTATGTTTTTTCCATTTGATAGACATTTGGAAGTTTTCCCAATTGTTAGCTATTTGGAATAGTTTGAAAATTAGAACGTGAGTCCTTATGTATATATGTGTTCTTTATTCTCTAGTTATCTACAAGTGAAAATGAATAGCAAATATGTATTTTTCATTTCTAGAAAATGCCAACATGTTTTGCAAAGTGCTTGCAGTGTTTTATATAAGCATAACCTAAGGGCGTTGGTTTTTACTTATACTTGCTCACTCTTGTTACTGTCTGCAATCCAAGCATTAAAGGAATGTGCTGTAAGATTTTGATTTTACTGTTTGTTCTTACTAACTAATAAATATCTGACCTGTTTTACATTAATATTCCACAACAGACTACAAGCTCTTTGGGATTAGGCACATTATGGTGCTTTTTCTAGTAGAGTGGCTACACACAGCAGGTGTTAATTATTTAGAAATTAAATGCAGCCATATAATAAATACTACAGAGAATTTAAAGTGATTCTTATGAGTAAAACTACATTACCTTAATTTATCCAAACTATATTAATATGGTTCATAAACTACGTACAGTCTCTCTTGTGAGATGTTCACATCAGGATCTAATTGTTTTGCTGACACAGGGTCTTATACAGTCTTGGCTAGCCTCTGATTATCTATGTATTTAGGGTGAACTGAAATTATATTACTATTATCTCCACCTCCAAAGTGCTGGGACTACAGGCATGTGCCATCATGCCTGTCTCTACACTAAAAATGCAACAGTCATTTTTCATGATGTGCCAATGGTGATCAAGAATAAAAGGATTAAAAACAATCTCTAACATCTACCCCCTTAAGCAGGATGTGCTTTGTGGTTTCATCAAGTCTGTGTGCAGAATGTGTCAATAAGGAGCTAATCAACTGCTACACTGACATGAGCTGTTGCTGCTTTTAGGTTTAAAGTCTTCCCTGATATGTTCTCCTGTTGGTCATGCAGCTCACCAGTACACAGTTCTTCACACAGGCTTCATCTAAAACAGTCCTCAGGTAATGCATAATTTCAGTTGGCCTCCTGAAAACTCATCTCACATCAAAATAATTCTGAAATTAAATAACAGTTTTGGCAAAATCTTCTCAGAAAATGTTAAACCTAAAGCAATAGCTACCATTTTGGAAATATCACTGTGTGTGTGTGTGTGTGTGTGTGTGCGCGTTTGTGTGTGTGCGCGTTTGTGTGTGTGTGTGTGTGTGTATTTCTAGTGTTCTATGTTCTAGCATTTTTGAGGATAACATGAGGATATATATGTATAGTCACTGTTCTAGTGATTTTTATTAATTAAGTTTATTCATTTATTTTTCATCCCAAATGAAGTTTCCCCTCCCACCTCTCCTCCCATTCCCACCTCCCACACACACCCTTCCAACCCCTCTTCCTCTGTTTCTGTTCATAAAGAGGCAGTCTTCCCATTGTTTTTGAAAAAGCATGGCTTAACAAGGTGAGGTAGGACTAAGCTCTTCCCTTGTATTAAGGCTTGGTAAGGCAACCCAGAATGAAGAATAGGTTACCAAAATCCTGCCCAAGCTTCAGACACAGGCACCACTCTCACGGCGAGGAGTCCCAAAATAGACAAACTACAATTGCCACACATATGTAGAGGACCTATGCTGTTTTCATGTGGACTCTTAGTAGTTGTCAGTCCAGAGTCTGTGAGCTCTTATGAGCCCAAGATAGCTGTCTCCATGGGTTCTCCTGTGATGACCTTGACCCCTCACTCATACAATCCTTTCTCTCTTCTAAAGGAGCCCAGAACTCAGTCCAGAGCTTGGTTGTAGACCTCTGTTTCTTTTTCCATCAGTTACTGGATACAGATTCTCAGATGACAATTAGAATAGTCACCAATCTGATAAAAGGAGATGACCAGTTCAGGCTCCCTATCCACTAGTGCCAGGATTCTTGGCTGGTGTCATATAGATTCATTAGAGTTGCCCTTGTACCAGGTTTTTACCTGACCCAAAAATGATCCCCATCAAGAAATTATTTATTACTCTTCTCTATCCTACCTTCCTCTAGTTTAACCAGGATATATCTTCTATTTCCCCTTCCCAGGGAAATCCATACCTCCCACCTCGGGCCCTCCTTGTTACCTAGCTGCTCTGGGACCATGGATTATAGCATGTAATGAAAACCATACTGAGTTTCATGGTCTAAGTTGATGGGGATGACTGACTAGGTCTTTGATCAGGATTATAGCAGAGTTATACTTTATTTTATAGCTACTATTCACTTATGAGTGAGAACATATCATGTTTTTTTATTCTGAGTCTGGATTACTTCACTCTTGATTTTTTTCTAGTTCCATATGTTTGTTTGCAAATTTCCTGATGTCATTGTTTTTAACAGCTGAGTAATACTCTACTGTGTAAATGTACAACATTTTCTTTATCCATTCTTCAGTTGAGGGACATCTAGGTTGTTTCCATGTTCTGGCTATTATGAATAAAGATACTCTTAACATAGTTGAGCAAATACCATTTTGGTATAATTGAGCATCCTTTGAGTATATGTACAAAGGTAGATTGCTTCCCAGTTTTCTGAGAAACACCATATTGATTTCCAAAGTGACTGACAAGTTTGCACTCCCACCAGTAGTGTTCCCCTTGCTCCACAACCTCTCTTGCTTATGTTTTCACTTGTGTTTTTTATATTAGCCATTCTAAAAAGAGAAAGATGAAATCTCAGAGGCATTTTGATTTGCATTCCCTGATTGCTAAGGATGTTGTACAATTCTTTAAGTGTCTTTCAGCAATTTGTGATTCTTCTGTTCAGTATTCTCTGTTTAGATCTGTTCTCTACTTTTAATTGGATTTTTAATGTCTACTTTATTGAATTCTTTATATATTTTAGTGATCAATCCTCTGTTAAGTATGGGATTGGTAAAGATCTTTTCCCATTCTGTAAGGTGACATTTTTTCTTATTGACAGTTGTAGTAAGAGCACATTGGGCGCCAATTTGTAGTAATGAGGAGAGCATGCTTTTGGTCCCAGCCGCCCGGCTCCCGCCACCCAGCTAGCTTATACCCGAAATAATTACACAGAAATTGTATTAATTAAATTACTGCCTGGCCCATTATATCTAGCTTCTTCTTGGCCAACTCGCACATCTTAAACTAACCATTTCTATTAATCTGTGTTTACCACAAGATCGTGGCTTACTGGGAGAGATTCCTAACCAGTGCCAGTCTCAGGCAGGAGAAACATGGCGTCTGAACGTCCTCTTACTATAGATTGGCTGCCCAGCATGGCCGACTAACTCCACATAAAACTTGAGAGGGCTTAGAAAGGAATTCTAGACACAAATATAGAATTTAGCACAGCTGGCAGCATGCCATAGCTCCTTTAACAGAGAATTTCCTGACTGAGCACTATACCAAAAAAAAAAAAAAAAAAAAAAAAAGCCTTGCAGTTTTAAAACCGGGCTTCCTGGGCTGTGCCACCAGCGTGAACTCTGGCTATGAAGCATTTCAATGGCTTTTGTGGAACTGGATGTTTGTGTGCCCATTCGGGATCGGGAAGAAAGTACTCTGCTACCAACCTGTCACTCAACTCTTCCTGCCTGGGCAGACAGCGGGATCAGGCTTAGGCAAACGGGAGAGCATGGCGGATTTCCACAGCCATACAGAGAGATGTTTCCAGACTGCGCACTAGTCTGCGTGGCAGATTTGGATGTAACTCAGATAAAAACTGTTTATGTGTTGCACGCTCTTTCTCCAGGTTGGACTGCTGAATGTAGCTCCTGCCTGGTGGCCCCAGAGCTAACAGAAATGGTACGTCCACCATTTTGAAATTGGAGAGAGGTGGAGCCAACATCCAGAGCAGCTGCAACCAAGCTGCTTAGTATTTTAAAAGCTTTTCAAGACAGTAGACAATGCAATAGGACAGATTCAGACATAAAAGACCTCTAAATGGGTCACACTGTTAAATAAAGGTACGTGGTAGGCTTAAAAGAAAAAAGAAATAAGAGTATAGAGAGATGCTTTTAAAAAAAGAGGGTAAAGTCTTTAAAGTGACAGAGAACAGATAGTTATAGATTAAAAGAAATAAAATTAAGCCACATAAAAATGCAAAATTCACAGAATTTCTGGATTATGTATTTTATTGTGTTTTCTTTAAATTTTTTTACTGTAAAGTAGCTAAGTACAGAGAGAGACTTTTCATTGTATGGGCTGCCAAGCTAAACCAACATATATATTATTATAAAGGTATAATGACTTCAGAATTTGGGTCTAAGGATATTATGCTTTGGAAAAGAGGTTCCTCTTTCGTTTTCACAGAGGATGAGATCCTGTGGATTGCTTCCAGACCAATAATATGGTTTCATAGACACGCCCACCTGAAGGTTACTGTGAACACATTCAGAAAATTACTTCACTCAACTGGCAACTGAGATGAACCTGGCACACAGGATATACCATGAAAGACCTGATTAACAGTGCCCCCCATACAGTAGGAAGAAGTTTGAGAGAAAAAACTGCACCCATATTCCCAAATTTGTTTATAAATGTTCTTTTACATTTAAAGGAGGATATGATATAGATATGAATGATTTGCATTGGTATGGATTTTGTTTTATTGATATCAATTTAAGGTCAATTTTGTTATATGTATATCTGATCTTGACTAAGGTATTGTGATTGTGTAGTTCATTTTAAAATGTAATGTATAATTAAGAAATATAGGTTAATAAATAGTCATCTATAATAGTCTGTAGTCATGTTAGATTTTCTAGATATATAGAGATATATTTCAGTTAAATAGGCATTCTTCATATCTTTCAAAGATGACAGAATATGGCATTTAATGTTTTAATAACTTAGGGCTTTTCATAACAATGAGACACGTCTGCTACTGGCAACACCAGCTACTTCAAGAGGAAGATGGGCATCAAAGAGGCTCCTTGTGAAGTTTGATAGCCATTTGGGCAAGAAAGTGCTCTTTCCTGGACTGTTACATAAACTGGAAACAAAGAACACACAGAGAGAGGACTGCTGAACTTGCCTAAAGGTGAGATGATCCTTTAGGGTTCCTGATTCATGAAAGAGTCTGCGAGACATTCTGGAGGATACAGAAGAAAGTGATTGAACTGTCTTTGAAGTTTCCTGCTTCATGGAAGAGTCTGCTGAATACTGTGGGCCTGTAGGCTGAAGATGGATGACCCAACGGTACAGAAAAACTTTGGATGACTGTCCAGTCAGCGAGATGTCTCTGTCATTTCTAGAGTTTGGGAGTTGCTTACTTCTTGTTTACTTAGGTAATATTATATCCTTCTGGAGTCTTTGATGGAGTTGAAGAATGGATAGTTATAATTATAGTTTTCCTTAGTTATGATAAAAGTAGATATAAATATGGTAACTGTAATTCTTGCTTGATAACTGTTTTGTTATATGTAATTTTACTATGTTAAAATGAAAGCCTTTTTTGTTTAAACAGAAAAAGGGGAAATGGTGTAGGAGGCCTTTCTGTATTTCTGTTGCTTTCATTGGTTGCTTTCATTGGTTGGCCTTTTGATAGGGCAGCCCTTAGGTGGGCGGAGTAGACAGAACAGAATTCTGGGAAGAAAGACAGACAGGCAGAAGCCATGGTTTTCCTCCCTGAGATGGATGCTGGTTAGACTCATGAGAGTAAGCCATAGTCAAGTGGTGATACACATTAATGGAGATGGGTTAAATTAATATGTGAGAGTTTGCCAATAAGGGGCTGGAGATAATGGATCAGGCAGTATTTAAATGAATACAGTTTCTGTGTAATTATTTCAGGGGTTAAGCTAGCCAGGCACTGGGAATGCAGCCCACTCCTCTTATTACTACAGACAGTGTCCTTTGCCTTACAGATACTTTCCAATTTCAAGAAGTCTCATTTGTTAATTGTTGATCTCAGTGTCTTGTCTACTGGTGATCTATTCAGGAAGTTGTCTCTTCTATCAGTGTATATTCCAGGCCACTTATATCTTTCTCTTCTGTCACACTCAGTGTAACTAGACTTATGTTGAGATTTTTGATCCACTTGGACTTGATTTTGTTCAGAGTTATAGATATGAACCTATGTGTATTATTTTGCAAATCAATATCTAATTTTGCCAGTACCATTTGTTAAAAATGTTCTCTTTTTCCCATTGTATAATTTTGGATCCTTGGAAAAAATTAGGTGTTTAAAAGTGTATGGATTTATGTCTGCTTTTTGATTTGATTTAATTAAGCCACCTGTCAGTTTTTATGTCCATGCCATGTTTTTTTTATTACTATAGCTCTGTAGTAGGGCTTGAAATCAGTAATGGTGATACCTCTGGAGTTTCCTTCATGATACAGGATTTCTTTTTAAGCTATTCAGGGCTTTTTGTTTTTCCATATGAACTTGAGTACTGTTCTTTGAGGTTTATAAAGAACTATGTTGGAATTTTGATGGGGCTGCTTTGAAGCTGTAAATGACTTTCGGTAAGATGGCCATTTTTACTATGTTTTTCCTACCAATCCATGAGCATAGGAGATCTTTCCATCTACTGATATCTTTTCCAATTTCTTTCTTCAATGACTTGAAATTTTTGTCATAAAAGTTTTTCACTTGTTTGGTTAGAGTTACTCCAAGATATATTGTACTAATTGTAACTATTGTGAGGGGTGTTGTTTCCCTGATTTCTTCTCAGCCCATTTATCATTTGTATATAGGTGGGCTACTGATTTTTTTGAGTTAATCTTGAATCCTACCACATTGCTTAAGATATTTGTCAGCTGTAGAAGTTCCCTGGTATAATTTTTGGGGTTGCTTATATATACTATCATACCATCTGCAAATAACTAGAGTCTGAGTTCTTCCTTTCAATTTGTACACCCTTGATCTCCTTTTGTTGTCTTATCACTTTAGCTGGAACTCTGACTACTATATTGAATATGTATGGAGATGGTAGACAGCCTTGTCTTGTTCCTGATTTTAGTGGAATTGCTATGAGTTTCTCTCCATTTAATTTGGTGATGACTATCAACTTGCTGTATATGGCATTTATTATATTTAGGTATGGTCCCTATTTCTCTGATAGCACCAAGAAATTTATCATGAAGTGGTGTCAGATTTTGTGAAAGCCTTTTCAGCATCTACATGGATGAACATGTGTTTTGTTCTTTCATTTTGTTTATATAGTGGATTATATTGAGAGATTTTCATATGTTGAACCATCCGTGCATCTCTGGGATGAAGCCTACTTGATCATTGGATGACCTATTTTACGTGTTCTGGGATTTGGCTTGCTAGCATTTTATTGATGTTTTTTGCATCAATGTTCAGGATGGAAATTGGTCTGTAATTCTCTTTCTTTGTTGCGTCTTTCTGTGCTTTGCACATCTGGGCAACTCTAGCCTCATAAAAAGAATTTGGCAATGATCCCTCTGTTTCTATTGTGTGAAACAATTTGAGGAGTATTGGTATTAGCTCTTCTTTGAAATCCCTGGTAGAATTCTGAAACCATCTGTCCTTTGTTTTTACTGTTGTTGGATTTTTTTTGTTGGCATATTTTTAAATACTGTTTCTATTTTCTTATGGGTTATAGGTCTATTCAAAATGTTTATCTGGCCTTGATTTGATATGTAGTAGCCATCAGGAAAATGGTATATTTCTTTTAGATTTTTCAACTTTGTGGAGTACAGGTTTTGGAAGTATGACCTAACAGTAATTCAGGTAAGAGTTGTTTAGATTCCTTGAATTTGTAGGATGTCTGTAGTTTGTGTTTTGTTGATTTTTATTTTTAACCTATGGTGATCTAATAAGATAAGGAGATTATTCCATTTTTTTAATATCTGTGAGATTTGTTTTGTGACCAAGTATATGGTCACTTTTGGAGAAGGTTCCATGAGGTACTGAGAAGAACATATATTCTTTTGGTGTTTGTGTGAAATGTTCTGTAGGAGTCTCTTGGGTCCATTTAAGTCATAACATCTGTTAGCTCCCTTATTTCCCTGTTTAGATTACATCTAAAAGACCTACTTTTTGGTGAGAGTGGGGTTTGAAGTCTCCCACTATTAGTGTGTGGGATTTGATGTGGGATGTAAGCTTTAATGATGCTTCTTTTACAAATGTGGGAGCTCTGGTATTTGGGGCCTAAGTGTTCAAAATTGAGATTTTATCTTGATGGATTTTTTCCTTTGATGAATATGAAATGTCCCTCCCCATCTACTTTGATTAATTTTAGTTTGAAGTCTATTTTGTTATATTTTAAGATAGTTACACAAATTTTCTTCTTGGTCCATTTGGTTGGAAAATCTGTTCCCAACCCTTTACTCTGAGGAAATGTCTGTCTTTGAAGTTGGGATGTGTTTTTTGTCACAGAATAATAGATACTGCTTTCATATCCATTCTGTTAGCATGTGGGAAAAGGCCAAGTAACATGTGAAGGCAAACCTATCAGAATTACACCCAATTTATCAATGGAAACTTTGAAACCCAGAAGGTCCTGGACAGATGTGCTATAAATGTTAAGAAACTCTGGGTGTAATTCTAATAGGTCTGCCTTTATAGTTTTTCCTTTGCAGCTATTAATATTCTTTATTCTTTATGCTTAGTATTTTATTACTATATGATGAGGGGAATTTTTTTGGTCTAGTGTACTTGGTGTTCTTTAAGATTCTTGTACCTTCATAAGCATATCCTTCTTTAGGTTGGGAAAGTTTTCTTCCATGCTTTTGTTAAATATATTTTTTGTGCCTTAGAGATGGAGTTCTCTTTCTTCTTCTATTATTCTTAGGTTTTGTCTTTTCATATCATCCCAGATTTACTGGATGCTGTGTGTTAGGAGTCAATCATATTGAACATTTTCTTTGGCTCATAAATCTAATTCCTCCATTGTATCTCCAACGCCTGGTATTCTTTCTTCCATCTCCTCTATTCTGTTGGTGATATTTGCATCTGCAGTTCCTGTTCACTGAACTAGATTTCCCATTTCTCTCAGTTTATGTTTTCTTTATTGAATTTATTTTAATTTCAAGTCTTGAATGGTTTTGTTCACCTGTTTGATATTTTTTCTTGGGTTTCTTGGCATTCTTTGAGGGATTTCTTGATTTCTTCCTATTTTTTGCTTGCCTTTTTTCTCCTATCCTTTAAAGGAATTTTTCATTTCCTCTTTAATTGCCTTTATCATTTTCATAAAGGTATTTTAAGATTGTTTTCTTGTACTTTGACTAGGTTACAATGCCTTTGTCTTGGTGTCATAGCATTGCTGGGTTCTGATGGTGTCTACTGCCCTGTTATTGAATGTGTTCTTATACTGGCAATTACACTAGATTTGTGATGATTATAGATCTGGATGTTGATTCTTGTGTTTGTCTTTGTTGGATTGGTATTTTGTTTCTTGGTTTTCTGTTTCTTTGGTTGTTTTCTGACCTAAACGACCAAAGTTTCAGGTCTCTGGCAGGTCCTCAAGTCCAGTAGTATCACAGCTGAGTTTTGTGGGGACTTGGGTGCCCAGGTCAAGCCTGGCCTCATGGGACTATGGAGACTCCTGAAGTTGTGGGGAAGATCTGGTCACAGTGATGAGATAGGTGGGGTTGGGTGGTGGAGTGGATCTTGGGGGGAACAGAATTCAGTGGGTGTTGTCAGTCTGACTAGCCAGCAGATCTCTCAACTGCTTATTGGCTGGTGGCCAGTACACTGGAGCAATGCATTTCCACCAAAGTTGGGGACTGTGCCCAGCCACCTTGCTGATGCTTAAATGAGAGTGGACGAGGCAAGGGATATGCCCTGGGGCTTAAGATCTGAAGACTGGGGCAGCACAGATAGGAGGGCAGTGACTCACCTATTCTTGGACTGGTGTGAGTTGTACCTGTGCCTATGGTATCTGCTGGGTTTATGGAGAAGGGCATGTGATAGGGAGGATGGGGGCACGAATGGAGTTGGGCATCGGAGTGGATCTCAGGGGAACAGAGGCCAGTGATAATCTGTGGTGGTCTAGCTGGCAGGCAAATCTCTTACTTGCTTTAAGTTAATGTTTAAGGAAGAAAATATTTATGAAAGGAAAATGTGTCTATTATTCCCTATTTTACATATAAAACCCCAAGACACAAAAAGCAAATAACCCATTTGCTATCTCACAGTTATGAAATATAAAGCACTTGAATTAATAATTTTATTCTTATTATTTGCTTGTGCTGAGCACTGTTCTTCTATCTACATGTCTGAACCCACAATGGTTCAAGATACAGATGCCAGATGTGCTAGAGTAGATGGCCTCTCTCTGAATTGCTACATTATCAAATTGTCACTTCGACAGTCTTCAAAAATTTTGAATGAAGAAGACTGTAAACTTCACCTGCCACTTCCAAGCTGGGTTCCACCTGCCTTCTTACATCTATGCTTCTGTTAGCTATAGAACATGAATAATAAAAATCCTGCATAAAATAAGCAATTTTTCATTCACCCCGTTTCTTAAACATGTTCAAAGACAATCTGAATAAAGCAACATCACTTAGACTACTACTCTTTTAAGGGGCCTCAAGGTTGAAAAACACTCATGGACAGAAACCATTACTCACTAATAATAGTGTGGTCATCCCCACTATTAGGAACTTTTGCACAACACTTCAAAGAACAAGAGCTAAAAGGGTAGGAATTACATATATGAAATAAGTATTAGCTTTAAAACAAACAAATCAATCAAACAAAAACTCCATTTATTTTGAACTTTTCAGGAATTTTTTTAATTCTGAGTTTTGAGACATATTTATGCAAAATATAATTATAAATTACATCGAGCAACTTTTAGTATGATCAGAAAATGTATTTCATATCACCTATGTATGGAAATATTTTAATAAATCTGTGCCTTAGGGTTGGAGAAATGACTCAGTGGTTAAAAGAACTTGCTGCCTTTTCAGCAAGTGGATTTCAGTTCTCAGCACCCATGTCAGGCAGCATTTACTGATGTCACACCAGTTTCAGGACATCTGACACCCTCGTCTCACCTCCAAGAGGACCATTAAGCATGTGTATAGACATATTTATGCATACATAAATAATAGACTCAATCTTAAAAAGGAATACCCATGCCTGGATATATTGTCCTGGAAATTATATATGCCAGGATTAGCATTCTAATAAAAAAGTGGGATCCATATTCTGAGAGAAAATCATATTTCTAAGTGCACTTAGGTTTCTTAGGAAGACTTTATAATTGTCCTTTATGGTTCCTATATGTCATTCACCTAACTCTTGAGTTCTCTCAACTTCTCTATAAAGTTTTCTTTAGCATTACTTACCAACTGCTACTTCATTTTCTATGTAACTAGTATGCAATTATGTAACAAAAGAGGTGGACATGTTTGATTTATATTTTCTCATTCACACAGATGTCATTAAGTGTTTAAGAGTATTGAATAGGTCAACTCTGAACAGCTTTGCACACATTGTCCAGTCTTTCCATTAAGTGATTGTGAGGTCGTGGCCTGATTGCCATTCCTGGACTCAGACTGTGCCTGCTGCTCTGCTCTGCTCCGCAGAAAGAACCCTGCCCTTTTCGGAGGAATCCCAGGCTCTTTGCACATCTCTTACTTTTCTCTTGCACCCTGAGCATACCTCAGAAATGTCTACTGTTCTTTCTTCTCTTCTGGTCACAAAGCATGTCAGTGGCTTATGCTGGTCTTGCTTTTCTTTTAGAACAGATATTCTGTGGTATTCATACACAGATATGCCTTGTTAGTTTTTCATTTGTTGTTAAATTATAGTCTTTCTGAATAAATTTATGGACCTAGTGTTCCTGGAGTATTATTATTTCAAGCAGAGATGTGGAGAGCAAATAATGAGACAACATATTTGACTCTGTTGATATACAAAAACAATTACTAGGTTAAGTAAGTTTCATTTAACTCATCCATTGCAGCGAATATGACGGCTACAAATGCTAAATGTATTTTGGTAACTTGTTCTTAAAAGTTTTTCATAATAAGAAGATATAAAATTGTGTTTAAAACTATATTATTCTGAATATTTCAACCAAAACTCTAGTATTCTAGGAAATGAAACACAAATAATAGATTTTGCTTTTTAAAATATGGATATCCAAGTCATGGGAGCATATCAGATGCATACACACACACACACACACACACACACAATCACACACATAAACATATCATGATATAGTGAAGGAATTTTTACTAACCATTTTAATTTTTAACTTTGATCTCTGCATTAAATTTATATTGGGGTAGATGATTTTTCACTGTTCAGTTATAAAGTAATTAAATGACTTCCTTGAGATACATAACTAAAGTGGACAATAGCCCGAGTCTCTTACAAGTCATACTCCTAGGGAAGAATCTTCTACTATTAATCTGCTGAAGGAAAGTAGCAATAAAATGACTCCAAATGGCATATTGTTATTTCTGTAGACCAGTGTATCATTCAGTCCTCATTAGAGAAGTTTTTTTCTTGCAGTAGATGGGTTTTAACATGAGGACCCACAAATAAGAAACTTTGGAGCACTCAGCCTTCAATGGGATATCTCAGTCAACAACATCCCCTTAAATCTCAGAGATAATAATAGAAGAGGGACCAAAAAGATTGTAAGAGTCATATGTTATAGACAACTCCAAGGAAACAGTGTAAACCAGAGATACAACAGGACTAATACACATATGAACTCACAAAGACTGTGACAGTACAGACAGAACCTGCACAGGTTCACACCAGACAAAATCACGGCACTGAGAAGGGAATGTGCTTGTAGTATCCCATCCCTAACCAAGAAGCTATTTGCAGTTGGAAACCACTGGCAAAGAGAAATCAGTTTTTTTCCAGTGGTGTGTCATTGGATATATCAAACACATTCCAGGGTGGTCCCATTCTCAGGAATCTTTGGACAACTCCAAACAAACTCTATATCTCTGTGTTTTGTTTTTGGTGAGGCTCTTTTTTTACATTTTATTTTGATTTGATAGGATTTTATTCTTCTTTTAGTTTTTGTTACATTTTGTTTTGTTTTGGAAAGAGACAGAGAGAGTATGAAGTTGTATGATAGGGAAGTCATAAGGATCTGGGAGAAGTTGGGTAGGGGAAAATAATTAAAATATATTATTCATAAAAAAAATTTAATAAAAACTGCTGCAAGGCTCAAGCTAAGTACTACATTACTAGCTTGGATTGTTCCCTAGCTCTGAATCTAATTTTTAAACTCTATTAAAAGATGACAGTTACTCATAATGGCAAAGCTTCCAGTGGAAGTTTTGTAACTTAGGGACAAAGATAAACATGTAGAAATTTCACTCAATTTTGATGATTCTCAATACTGAATACCATATGAAGGTCTAGTTACATGGTTCAGTGGGTAAGGTGTTAACCACACAAAAATGGAAACCCACCAAAAACTGGAAGAAGAGAACCAATTCTATTGATTTGTCTCTGATGTACACACATACATCATGACAACCTTATTCATGTGCATGTGTACACATGCATACAGACAGACATACACACAAATAATGACTACAATTGTAGAAAAAGAAACATATGAACTTTTATAGTTGAGATGTGCTATTTGATCACCTTTATATAATTATGTAATTTTAAACATTCCAATGTCCCATTAGGACCTGTGACATTCAAGATATTCTTTAAACCTTATGACTCATGCTCAGGTAGACAGATAAACTTCAGATCAAATACATTTTTAAACAAAAATCACAGTTGGGTGCTTTATATTGAATGCTTTGTACGCATGCTTTTTTTGTCTTCTCTTAGATGCTACTGACTAATGTCTTAAGGAAAAGTATCACAAACAGCTTTAGAATTTGAACAAATATTTATTCTACAAAAGTGAATGTGGCTAATATTTTCAGAATTCCACTTGAGTCACGAGGAAACTGTTAATCTGCATCTCTATGTATTCATCCCCAACACACACACACACACCTGATCCATTATTGTTCTCATTATAAGTTGCTGCCTGTATGATGCTAGGCTTAAAGGTTCTTTGAATCCAAAGCCCCACAGAGGAAAGGGCGATCTTGCGTGGGGGTGGAGGGGGTGGGGTGGGGGTGCAGTGTCCTGTGAAACAAAGAAGCCCAGCCCGCGGGGATCTTACCGCCAGATGGGCACAGCCCTACCAGTATGCACCTCTGATCTCAGCACAGGAAGAGAGAGTGCTGGGATACCAAAGCCCCACCTAGGAAAGGGATCTTTCCACAGGGCTGGGCACCATGCCCTCTTTTAAAGAAGCACCGGGGGGCGGGGAGCTGGAGGGGACTGGGAGATGGGGAGGAAATGTAATTCTTTTTTTTGAATGGAAAAATAAAAGAATATGGGGAAAAAAGTTCTTTGAATATCTCTTTACTACAAATCAACTTTGACATACTAAAATATAAAGTTAAGGAATCATCACCCAAAATTAATTTTTTAATTCATGTTTAAAACAGCAAGTGTCCAAACCATTCCCTAAGTTGTGTATATAGATTTCAATTTCCCCACAGTTTTTATTGTTAGTTTGGTAAAACATCCATTTGACATGGCAGTTACGATTCTGTAAATAAACAGCAGCACAGACTGTTGGCAACTTACTCTCTCCCAATATGGGAGCACAGTACTGGATAACACTACAAGCTTGTTTCAGCTGTAGGTATCATCACATTTCACTCACTTCACACATTACTTTCCAGAAAACTTAGGGGATGACCTGATTCCAAATGACTTAATCAATGGCGGCAAGAGAACCTAATATTGGTTAGTTGCTTTCAATATGAGGAGCATATAGTTAGAACCAGTCATCTTCTATAACAAGGCAATGCTCCCAGTGGATGGTAGAGGACACAAACCTAGTTACAAAACTTTATACAATCACCCAGGCATACCTCCAAGTTCTGTAGCCAAAAGCAATCTGTAGGCTCTGTTCCCTTTCTGTCCCTTCTCTTGCTGATCATACAGATCTTCTCCTCCAACATGCCTCCTCCAACTCATCCCTTTATCACAGATATTAACAGAACATTCTTTACCTATCATGAACAGTCCTATGTTAACAAAATATTTTAAATGCCTTATTATATATGTCTTTGAAGTTTTTGAAAACAATCTGTCTATATAAATTATATCTGTTTATTTTGAAAACATATATAACATGACTACAAGTTTGATTATTACAGATGATTACTAACCTGCATTTCTTAATTATACATTACATTTTTTAAATGAGAAGCATAAACACAGTACCCCGAACAGGAGAGGAAATACACATACAGCACAATAAAAATAACTTTAAATTTGTATCAGTATACAAAAGTCCATACCAATGCAAAATATTTGAGGTTAATAGTTGTTTTTTTATCCTATACCCAATATCCCCAGTAAATGATGACAAACATCCATAACTCACCAAATTATCAAAAACAGCCTACACCAACTCATGGGAATATTGGCCTGTTATTCTTAAAATTACTTCCCATTGTCTGGGGGTAATGCAACGTTTAGGAAATCCTGAGAAAATTTGGTATTTTCAAGTCCTTGGAAAATCATTGTAACCCTTGATGTCCAGTCACAGAACTCCTCCCATGCAGAAGGATCAGTATATATGTCACCTGTCTGGTAGTCTTCTTTGGTTTATTTCTTTATGTCCATAGCCAAGATTTTCAGGAGATCTCCTCCCCCAATCAAACATAATCTCTAGTAACCTTGGAGGAATTGACAGCCTTTCCCTTCCTTTGGAAACAAAAGTATAACCTCTTCCCCAACAGAATACATTTTCTGACTTCCATTTTAAAGTCAAGACAATCCTAAAGTGGTTAGGCTGTTTGAATCCAGCAGTACCTTTTACAATCTCATGTCTTTCAGAAACTGTCATTCACTTGTCCACATTCAAAAAACTCAAAGTCAACATAATGCCATACATGATACAGACTCCCTGAGCATTTCCCATCATTTGTGGCTTTTTTATTTTCTATTACTTTGTTTTCTCTTTAAACTTCATTATTCACAAAATGTTTACTATTTTCTATGACTGTCAATACCCATTTTCTTTTCATTTTTAAGCCTATGAACATTTTAAAACATACTGTAACCAGTGTAAGGTTGTTTTTTTTTTTCATCTGGATCTGTCTTTACTGTGTATTTCTTGATTTTTCTGATCTTGTGAGGCAAACCTTAAACTGCTAAGGTACCTTTGAAAACCATAGCCTCAGGGAGAACTTAACTTAAACATCTTTAAGCATTTAATCAAGAGCCCTATTCAACTACTCCCATTTTGTGATGTCAGTGCCTTCATTGTGCTAAGGGTTTTTACTTAGCATGCAGCTTCTATTGAACATGCCAGCTTCTTAAATGCTCACTGTATGACAAGCCTCTTAAAGGAATCACATCTATATCTGTTTTTTGTTTGTTTGTTTTCCTTTTTCTCTTTTCAGGCCCTATGCAGAAATTTGAGCACCTTGTTGGAATGGCAAATGTAGAGCAAACTTTCTTTGTGCCATCAACCATATCTTGAATCATGCCATGGAGAATTATTATCAGTTATGAATGCTCGACTTTATCTTATGCTTGTCCCACTAGCTCTTATAACTTATATTAAGCTGTTTCTCTACATCTTTGTTTGTCTCGGAGCGTTTTACCTTTCATTCCATATGTCTTACTCCATGTCTATCTGTTTAGCAGCTGCCTGGATGACCCCACGTATCTCCCTCTTTTTCTCCCTTCTTCTCTTCTCCCTCTCTTCTCTCCTTCTATTTATTGTCTATGACCTCCATTTGGGCCTATTCCTCTACTGCCTACTTTTGGATGTTTGGCTTTTTATTAGGCCAATCAGGTGTCTTAGGCAGGAAAGGTGAAGCAGCAACACAGCTTACATAATTAAACAAATGTAGCATAAACAAATGCAACACACCTTTACATAGTTAAATTAATATTACACACATAAAGAAGTGTGTAATACACCTTTACACAGTTAAAATAATATTCCACAACAAGATTGCTTCTAGTTTTATTGGAAAACATTTTTAGTGATATGTAATCTTATTATAAAATTTATTTTTCAAATATCTATTAATGGTTTTAGTTTATTTAGAATTATAAAACTTTCATAATTGTGCCATTTAATGTTGGTTTTACCTACTGCCAAGGCATCTCAAACTCACCACTAACCTCTTTGCAACTTCTGAAAGGTTATCCACCAAGAATCCTCATTTCCTTCGGTTTTCCTGCCCTGGACCATTCATATAAATTAAATCACATAAATTTAAACTTTAGTGATATGCTTCCTTCAATTAGCATGTTTTCATATTGCAATATGTTCCATAACATATTTTTGAAGAATAATACTTTGTTGTGTAAGTCCAGTATATTCCACTGCCACTATAATACATTTGTGATGTAAGACATCTTCACCTTTGAATTACTACAATAGGAGTGCTAAAAATGCTTGTTTTGCTAAATAAAAGAGGCTTTCAATTAATTTTCTTGACCATATCATTGGAATTGATATTGGTACTTGACTTACATTTTGAAGAACTATGAAATTATTTTTTCTAACAACTTCATTTTTTAAATTATATTCAGGAAAATATGATTTTTAGAATATTTTCAATCATTTATTAACATTATTAATTTTCTTTGCCTTAGCCATCCATTTATGTATGAAGCAGAACCTTAAAGATTATTTATCATCATCATACTTATTATTAGATACATAAGGTCATTTTTATGCATAGCTATAATGCATTTCAGTACATCACACACCTCACTAACATGCTGTTTCCTCTCCCCTCAAAAAATCCTGTTCTCTTAGAAAATCTTGCTGCTACATTTGCAAATACATCACTTAATGTATCTATAGAAAATCTAGCAATATTAAATTAGAGAAAGCATGCTGATTTTTTAACTTTATGTTATTATGTTGCTCCATCATTTTTCCTATAAATTACATAACTTATTATTTTATTTTCTTTAATTAATTTATTTAATTATTTATTTTTCTCTCATACATTATAGCCCAACAATAGTTTCCCCTGCCTCCACTCTGCCCACTACAGTCCTGACCTCTCCTCTCTTTCAGACCCACTTCTCTGCTGTTTCCCCTTAGAAAAGAGCAGACCTCCCAGAGATATCAATTAGGAAAAGTACTTTTGTGAATACTTAGTTCATATGCTCAATTCATTTTTCAGTTAATGGACATGTAGCTGATTCAATAGCTCGGTTATTATGAAAACTATTGGGATAAACTTTATTACTCAGTCTCATAGTGGGTATTGTAGCTTTTAAGTTTTTGATCAGATATGTTATTTAAAAATAGTTTAACTGTTGAGATTTTATCTCAATTTTGCTAATATTTAAGAAATACATTTTTTACAGAAGCTTTTCAGTTTAAGGAGGTCAAATTTATGAATAGTTTCTCTCAGTGTCTGTGCTGCTAGGGTTATATTTAGGAAGTGGTCTCCAGTGCCAATGCATTCAAGTGTACTTCCCACTTTCTCTTCTGTAAGTTTCAGTGTGGTGGGCTTTATGTTCAGGTCTTTGATCCATTTGGACTTGAGTTTTGTGCATGGTGATAGATATGGATCTATGTTCATTCTTGTACATGTTGATATCCAGTTATGCCAGCACCGTTTGTTGAATATGCTTTCTTTATTCCATTTTATTATTTTTGCTTCTTTATCAAAAATTGTTGTTTATAGGTGTATGGATTAATATCTGGCTCTTTGATTCAGTTCCATTTGTCCTCCTGTCTGTTTTTATGCCAATACCAGTCTGTTTTCAATACTGTAGCACTATAGTAGATTTTAAGTCAGGGATTGTGATGCCTCCAGAAGTTCCTTTATTGTACAGGATTGTTTTGGCTATCCTGAGTTTTTTTGTTTTTTCATATGAAGTTGAGTAGCATTCTTTTGAGGTCTATGAAGAATTTTCCTGGGAATTGCATTGAATCTGTAGATTGCCTTGGGTAAGATTGCTACTTTTACTATATTAATTCTACCTACCCAAGAGCATGGGAAATCTTTCCAATTTCTGATATCTTTTTCAATTTCTTTCTTTAAAGATTTAAAGTTTTTGTCATATAAGTCTTCCACTTGTTTGGTTAGAGTTATTCCAAGATATTTCATGCTGTTTGTGGCTATTGTGATGGGTGATTGTAGTGCACAACGCCTCTCTGCTCTCTATGTGCTACCATACAGTTCGGGAGCTTCGGGCAAGGGGCTGGATATTGAAACACACAAAGACACACAGATAGAGACATGGACCTCTAGTCACTGGTAAGAAGCCCTTTGTTCAATAGCATCATGGAGGCTTATATACCCAACAGTCAGGTGGGCCAACAGGTGAAAACCTTATCCTCTGATCCTCAAGGCAAGGCAACATGTGTTCGTGAAGTGGAGCTGGTAAACAATTTTGACACAGCTTTCAGTAACTCAAATCAGAAGGAAAGTAAAGATCTCTAGCAGGAAAGAGGAGCTGGAGGCCAGGACTCCAAATGGTCCCAACAGGTGATGGTTCTCTGATTTTTTTCTCAGCCCATTTATCATCTGTGTAAAGGCAGGCTACTGATTTCTTTGTGTTAATCTTGTATCCTGCCAAAATGGCAGCCTACCAAATGGGAAAAGATCTTACCCAATCCCACATCAGAGGACTGATCTCCAAAATATCTAAAGAACTCAAGAAATTGATTATCAAAAGAGCAAATAATTTAATAAATAAATGGAGTACAGACCTAAACAGAGAACTCTCAACAGAGGAATCTATAATTGCTGAAAGACACTGAAGGAAATGCTCAACATCCTTAGCCATCAGAGAAATGCAAATTAAAACAACTCTGAGATTCTATCTTATACCTGTAAGAATGGCCAAAATAAAAAACACTGATGACAAGTTATGCTGGAGAGGTTTTTGAGTAAAGGAAAAACTGAATTGATGTGAAAGTGCAAGGTGGTACAGAATCTTTGGATATCAGTATGGCAATTTCTCAGAAAGTTAGGAAACAACCTTCCACAAGACCCAGAAATACTACCTTTGGGTATATACCCAAAGGATGCTCAATCATACCACAAGGACATGTGCTCAGCTATGTTCATAGCAGCATTGTTTGTCATAGCCAGGACCTAGAAATAACTTTAATGCCTCTTGACTGAAGAAAGAATAAGGAAAATGTGATATATTTACACAGCAGAAAAAAATAATGACATTTTAAAATTTGCAGGCAAATGAATGGATCTAGAAAACATCATTATGAGTGAGGCAACCCAGACCCAGAAAGACAAATATCATAAGTGGTGTTTAGACATAAAGCAAAGAAAATCAGCCTACATATTACAATCCCAGAGAACCTAGACAACACTGAGGCCCCTCATTGAGATATACTTGGATCTAATCTACAGGGAAAATAGAAAAAGACAAGATCTCCTGAGTAAATTGGAAGCATGGGGACCATGAGAGATAGTTGAGGGGGATGAGAGAGAATGGAGGGGGAGCAGAGAAAAATGTATAGCTCAATGAAATCAATAAAAAGTACAATAAATACATTTTTAAGCATTTTTACATAGTAAAATTTACCTTTGTTCTCTTTATAAAGTATCTTTTCAGTACACGTTATCTAAATCAAATTATCTAATAAAGTAACAATATTTATTTTTATTTTGTTTTTTGGAAGGAATTTTTAAATTTTACTCATATTTGTTTCTGTGTTTCATGTTGAGTTTATTTTATGATTATATAAGAAGTCCCTTTACTCTGTTGCATGAGTTCCATTGTCTTAGGTTTCTTTTTTTAACCTGTTCCTCCTTTAGGTTACATGATGTCACCTTCAATAATCAACTGGCAACTAGTATCAAGGTCTAGTTCTGGATTCTTGACTATCATTTATTAATCTATATATGTATTACTTATTCCAATATCAAAAATCAAACTATATAATTAGCATCTTTTTATGGTATGCTTGAAATGAGAATTGCATACCCAGTGATTTGGTTTTTTTTTTTTTTCAAAACTACCATAGTAATTTTGGTTCCCTTGTAATTTTATTTGAATCTTAATATACGAGTCTCAACTAAAACAACATAAATGTTGTTGTGACTTTTGTAAGAATTGCTTCAAATTTCTATAAATATAGATATTTAAAGCCACTTATGGACTGGTTTTAGTAGTAATATTATACATTCAAATCTGTTGCTGTGAGGTAACTTTTAAATAACTTCAGAACTCTCAAGTTCCTTCAATATTTGATAGTACAAGGCCTGCAAGGTTTGATCATAACTGTAAAGTGAATTGTTTCCTTGATTTGTCATATCAAGTACAAAGAGATACTGTGGTCTTATATTCTGCAAACTTGCATAAAATTTTATTAGTTCTTCTGTGTTATAAAAAATTCTTCGATCATTTTTTCCTATAAGATAATGTTATTTACAATATCAAATATCACTCCTTTTCTTTCTGGATACCCTAGGTTTCTTGATCTTGGGTAAATGTTCAGTTTAGAATGTATGAGACAATATTGAATAAAATAATGAAGAAGTATTTTGCATGTAAAATGAGAAAAGAGAGGCCTGAGCTTAGAGAACTCTGCAGGACCAGGCACAAGTCAGGGACCTCCAAGGAAGCCTTAGCCAGCCAGGGACATCTGAGGAAACAAGCCTGAGGCAGCAACTTCTACCAGAGGAGGCCTGAGGAATCAACTGCTACAGGAACAGGTACAAGGGAACTACCACTGAGGGAGCAGGCCCAAGCTAGTATCCTCCGCAGCCCAGGCCCAAACTAGCGACCTCCATGGGAGCAGGCCTAAGACAGGAATATCTGCAGGAACAGGCCTGAGCCAGCGATCTCTGCTAGAGTAGGCCTGAGGTAACACATGCAAGCATAAATACCAGAATAAGAAGATAGAAGAGAGAATCTCACATGTTGAAGATACAATAGAGGAAACAGATTCATCAGTCAAAGAAAATGTTAAATCTAACAAAAAATATGCAGGAAATATGGGAACCATAAAAAGACCAAACTTAAAAATAATAGGGATAGAAGGAGAGTAAGTCCAACTCAAGAGCCCAGAAAATATATCCAACAAAATTATTAAAGAAAACTTTCCCAACCTAAAAAAAGATATACATATTAAAATACAACAATGACACCAGGACCTATCTCTTCTGCATGTATTATCTTTTTGAGAACCGAGTCTTTTTGAATGCACTCCTTCCTAGGCCAGGAGGGATGGGGGTGGGCCTTGGACTTCCAACAGGGCAGGGCACCATGCCCTCTTTCAAGGAAGAAGGGGGAGGGAGGAGGGGTGGAGGGGGTAGTGGGAGGGGACCGGGAGAAGGGGAAGAAAGGTAAAAATTTTATTTCTTTAATTATGTTCTTGAATGGAAAAAATAAAACAAAACAATGTATGGGAAAAAAAAAAAGAAGATTACAGAACACCAAACAGACTGGATCGAAAATAATGAAGAGGGCATTCTATTGTGTTGCTGATCACCTAAGAAAAGCATTTCATCGTGAATCAACATGAATCAAACTCTCAAGGGCTAAGATTACTGGATTACTGTTTTGCTCCTTTTTTAAAAAATAATTGTGTGTGTGTGTGTGTGTGTGTGTGTGTGTGTTTGTGTTTGTGCAGTGTTAGAGAATACTAGTGAATGCCAGAAAAGAACTTGTGGAAGTTGGAGCTTCAGATCATCAGTGTTAGAAGCAAGCAGTTTGACACATAGAGCCATTGTACTAGCTCTGTTTTGCTTTGAAATCATGAAAGAATGCTGGAACTTCTTAAGTGACTTTTCTGTATCAATTGGGATGATGAATTTTACCATTTATTCTACTATTTGCCAGATTATATTATGAAATTCAATACCATAGATTGGTACCTTGACTTATGTTTATTGGTTGCTATTTTCATGTCTGTGACAAAAGCACCTAACAGAATAACTTAAAGGAGGAAAGATTAATTTGCTTTACGGTTTCAGTCTCTCTTCATGTCCTTCACAACAGATGGTTAGTTTGTCTTTTCATAGTGGCACGTCAGCGGCAGAGAACATGGGCTAGAACAAGAGATAGAGAAGCTTCAAGGCCCGCATTAACCACACGCTTCAGCAAACCAGGCCTCACTTTTTAAAGGCTCTGCTACCTTTAGCATAGTACAATTAGCTGGAAAGAAAACAATAAAATTGTATTAGATTCAAAGCACAGCAAACAACATTAATATGTTCAGTTTGGAGGCTGGAAGTACCAGAATGGATCACATCCCAATAGAGTATGTTTTGGAATTTTAGATGGCCATATTTCTTTGTGACTCATATAGATTTTCTAAGTGTACCAATGCAAAGAGAAAATGCTCTCTTTAAAAGGCCACCAGTTCTGCTAAGAATGACTCCATGCCTACACAATTATTTAAGCTTAATTATCATATAGAAAGTAGTTATGGTTTGAATATAAACCATAGCACAAAGTTCAGATCATCAAGATATGATATTGCCACAAAAGTGATTGGATCATAAGGGCACTAACTTCATTAATCAATTAATTAGTTGAAAAGTTCATAGTTGAATGGGGTATTGGAAATGAGAAAAATGGAAGCAGTTCAAAGGTTTAGAAAAATGAAACCTGTATCTGTTCAATTTCTTGCTCTGCTGTGAAATCAACAACCCAGACTCAAAACAATGGTAAAACCTGACCTTGAACCGAAACCTCTATATGCACAATGAACTCCCTTTTATGTATTTTTTCTAAGATATTTTGTTTAAAACAAGTTTCCATCATGAATTTGAGAGTGGACATCATTTAGCCAATGACATTGAGTATATGACAATGATTTTTATTAAAACAGCAATTTTATAAAATAAATCTTGTTGGAGAAATTTCTATAGTCATTTTTAAGATATTTCCAGATTTTCATATATAACTTATGGCACCAAATACTGATGTTTTTAGTGATTATTTTAATGTAATATATATTTTCATTCAAATTTTTTACATGCATGTAAAAGGCCACCTCATTGAAAAAAATTTGCTCTTCCTGACCCAACAGCCACAAGTTCCCCATTGCTTCTCACCTCATGGTGGGACTCCCTGAGCCCCTCTCCTCCATGCTAACATTTTGACTGACTTGAACTTGTACAGGCCTTGCACATACAACCGTAGTCACTGTCAGCTCCCGTGCGCAATGGGCCTGTCATATCTGACAATGTTTCTCTGAAAGTGTCTACTTCCTCTAGCTTTTACAATTGTTCCACCACTTTTCTGCCAAAATTCTGAGTCTTTGGTGAAGGAGATATAATATAGACCTCCAATTTATTGGTAAACACTCCACATGTCTAATTCTCTCTCTATATATAGCAGTTTTATATCTTTGTATTAAATCCATGTATTGTGAATTGAAGAATTCCCATTATGCAAAAAATATTTTAACTCAATTTAAAAGATATTCTATAAGTTTTATGATTTTCAGTTTTTCTCTTTTTTGTTGTCTATAAAATATTTCACTTTATTATTTTCCTTATTTTCATTTTTATTATTATATTACTTAAAGAAAGTACCAATCCAAATTCCCACTCCCTCCCCTCCTCCTACTCCCCTCTTACTCCCCTCCCACTCCCTCCACACACCCTCCCACCCCACCCCTTCAATCCTAAGAGTGGACAATGCACCCCACCCCGTGGAAAGTCCAAGGCCCTCCCTACTACATCTAGGTTGAGCAAGGTATCCATCCAAAGAAAATAGGATGCCAAGAAGCCAGTACATGCAGTAGGGACAAATCCTGGTGTCACTATCAGTGGCCGCTCAGTCTGCCCCAATTGTCAACCCCCTTCAGAGGGACTCGTTTGTTCCCATTCTCATTCACTCCCAGTCCAGTTGGAGTTGGTGAGCTACCATTAGCTCAGGCAAACTGTCTCAGTGAATGAACCCCTCATAGTCTTGAATTCCTTGCTCATACTTTACTTCCTCCACTCTTCAACTGGATCTTGAGAGCTCAGTCCAGTGCTCCAATGTGGGTCATTGCCTCTGTTTCCATCTGTTGTTGGACGAAGGTTCTATGGTGATATTTAAGATAATCATCAGTCTGACTACAGGGTAAGGCCAGTTCAGACACCCTCTCTCTATTGCTTAGGGTCTTAGCTGGGGTCATCCTTGTGGATTCCTGGGTATTTTTCTAGAGCCAGGTTTCTTGCTAACCCAATAATGGCTCCCTCAATTGAGATATTGCTTTCCTTCCTCTCATTACTGTCCTTCCTCCATCTCGACTATCCCATTCCCTCTAGTTCTCCTCAATCCCCTCTTCTCCCCTTCCTTCTACTCCCTGCCCCCATGCTCCCAAATTTTTTGTCTGTTTCCATTTTTTAGGTGGGTCTATATATGTTTTTCTTTGGGTTCACCTTATTACTGAGCTTCTCTATGATCATGAACTATAGGCTTGATGTCCTTTGGTTATGACTAGTATCCACTTATGAGTGAGTACATACCATATTTGTTTTTTGGGGGGAGGTCTGGGTTACCTCACTCAGGATAGTGTTTTATAATTCCATCCATTTGCATGCAAAATTCAAGATGTTATTGTTTTTTACCGCTGAGTAGTACTCTAATTTGTAGATGTGCCACACTTTATACATTCTTCAGTTGAGGGGCATCTAGGTTGTTTCCAGGTTCTGGCTATTACACATAATGCTGCTATGAACATAATTGAACAAATGCTTTTGTAGTATGATTGAGCATCCTTTGGGTATATTCCCAAGAGTGGTATTGTTGGATCCTGAGTTAGGTTGATTCCCAGTTTACTGAGAAACCACCACACAGATTTCCAAAGTGGTTTCACAAGTTTGCATTCCCACCGGCAATGGATGGAATATATCTCTGTATTAATTCCATGTATTGTGAATTGAAAATTCCCATTATGCAAAAATATTTTAACGCAGTTTAAAAGATATTCTATAAATTTTATGATTTTCATTTTTTCTTTTATTGTTTCATGTATCATAAGATATTTTTTAATTAAGAATTTCAATTGTTTCTTGATCTATTGATTATTTAATATGTTTCACCTAACTTCAGTCTCGATATTTATTCTAATTGGAATCTTTTATGTATACTCTAAATTATTTGTGATTTATACTGTTTTTTATTTATTATGGCTTTATTTTTCAAGCATTAAATGGTTTTTCACTGGTATTTTCCATGTGTGCTTGAGAAGAGCAAGTGATCTGCTCTTCTCTCTATTTTGTTTAATTACTGCTGGTGTTTTACAAGTTCTTGTTCCTTATATTTATGTCCGGGAAAGTGCTCTGTCCATATTAACAGACGTGTCTTTCGTTGCCGTTTGTCTATTTAATGTCTTAGTGTTTCACTGATGATTACACAAAAACCACCTGCAGTGGTTTAAATTAAAAAATAACTCTCTCCCCTCCCTCACTCTCCTCCTATCTCTATGTGTATTTATATGTTGTTAATAGACTCATTTAGACATATATTTTTGCTGTTGCATGTCCCCAGGCACACTCAGCTCATCTGGTAACTTGTCACATATGTCACCCCACTACTCCATGATAATTTTTAAAAGATTCTGTGTGCATCTGATTCTTTTTTTTTTTCTTTCTAGAGGAGTCTAGGGAAGACTCATTACTTGATTTTTTATTTTTTTTATTTTTTTTCCATACATTGTTTTGTTTTATTTTTTCCATTCAAGAACATAATTAAAGATAAAAAATTTTTTTTTCCTTTCTTCCCCTTCTCCCGGTCCCCTCCCACTACCCCCCACCCCTCCTTCCTCCCCCTTCTTCCTTGAAAGAGGGCATGGTGCCCTGCCCTG
>PVIU01018948.1:0-37709 GCA_004026605.1 Ondatra zibethicus
CAGGGAGAAAACCTGTAGAATAGGGAAACATTTTCAAATTATTCACTTAAGAAATGATTAATTTCCAGAATACATACATGACAAAACCCAATAGGAGAAGCCTAAGCAATTGTTTTTATAGTAGGCAAATGATCTGAATCAAAATTTCTCAAAAGAGAATGTACAAATGGCCTAAGAGCAGATTATTTTAAAAGTGCTTATTATCATTGTCTTGGATAATGCAAATCAAAGCCACCAAGTCTTATCACTCCTCTGCAAAACAGTAGCAAAACAAAACAAAACAAAAACTAGAAGCAAACGAAAAAACAATGTTGGCCACGATATAGAGAAAGGGCCATCTCTTGTACTTATGGTGGCAATGTAAGTTAGTACTCCCATTATGGAAAACAGTACAGAGGCTCCGGAGAAACTAAAAAATGGAACTTTGGTGAGTTTCCTATTCCACCACCAGATATAAATCCGAAAACTTTTAAATCAGCAGATTAAAAAAGTCACACAGCCGTGCATCTGTGGAAGCTTTAGTCACAGCAGCCAAGTTGGAGAATCAACCTAGGTGTCTGTCAGCTGTTGAATGGATAAGGAAAATGTGGTGCATATAAACACAATGAAATATCACAAAAGAGAATGGAGTCTGTTGTCTGCAATCATTTACAACAGCTCCAAAAAAATATTTAGAAACAACTTTAAACAAGGAAATGAGCAGTCTCTAAAGTGAAAATTATATAACACATGTAAAAGAGCTCAAAGACATTGCAAAAAGTGTCAAAAGACATCTTATATTTCTTTGAAAGATAGAAATTGTTAAAGGATTCATAAAATAACAGACAGATTCAATGTTACTTCCATGAAAATGTCAATGAAATTCTTCACAGAAATAGAAAAAAAAAACACTATTGAAAACTTTAAGGAATCACACACAAGAAAATGCAAATCTCTATAAAATACCGAGCAAAAGTGTTGGGGATATTATGTTAACTGAAATAAGCTTGGCACAGAATGGCAATTATTACATGGATTCACTTGTAAACAAAGTAATGGTTCATTCAAGGCAATAGAAATGAATCATAACGTCATGCTGCAGTTTAGATCCCAATGTTCCCACAGGCCCAAAGGCTCTAGGCTAGATTTCCAGAGTAACACAGTTGGGAGGGGTGGAAACTTTAAGAGGCATGCCCTTGTGCAACTGTGCTCTTTGTGTCTTGGTTCTTTGGCATTGTGCCTCCGGAAGAGGTAGACATATTGAAACAGTTTGTTCTGATCCACACATCCCATCCTAGCTGCCTAGAGTACTGATGTAGGCCTTAGGCATCTGGGCCTCAGACCCATGAACCAAAGTTTCCCTCTTTACAGCTCACAGATATTTCAATGTGTTGATATGAAGTTGGCTAATGCATTAGCAAAGCCTGGTTAAGACATGAAGAAAGAAGCCGGCAAGAGGATGCTCCTTGATATAAAGTTGTAGTTGGATAGGAGGAATAACTGCTCATTTTGATAGCATGGGGAGATAACTATGGTTGACAAGCCTTAACCAAATATTTCAAAACAGCTCTTTGAATTTTGAATGTTTCCAACACAAAGAAATGATATGTGTCCAAGTTGAAAGGCATACTATTACTTTCTTCTGGCTATTACACATGTCATGTGTGTATTAAAATATATACTGTATCCCACAAATATGTATAAGCACTATGTGTCAGTTAAGATATACACTGACTTCTATTAGTAATCACTAAATGTATATGTAAGTCAAATTTGATATTTATTATGATTTATTATTTCACTGATTTATACTGATTTTATTACAAAGTTCTTAGCATATCAACTATAAAATTTCCAATCATAAGAATAGTAAAAAACTGACAAAAGTTTGATTATATCAGAAATTGTAGGATTCACTCATATGTGGAATGCGTATCAACCCAAAACAGAAGAAGAATGAGGAATGATACATGCCGGAAAAGATTAGTTTGAAAAGTTGAAGTACCAAAGCTTCCAACTTAACTAAGCTTTGTGAAAATGCAAAATGATAAAGGATAAAAACTAAACTGCTTGGAAAACCCAGCTTAGTGCTGACAAGTGACCAAAAGCAACTTAAACACAGCTTGCAAGTACACTAGAAACTTGATACCAGAAACATGAGGGGAAAGGGGAAACAAATCAAGAGACAGCCAGGCAAGAGCTCACCCTCCCTGCAAGTCTGGTCCCTCTATACTGTTTACACCTCAAGTCCAAGGGGGTCAATGTATTTACCGGATGCAAATGGGAGCCCTTTGACCCAAGGGACATGCCTTGTTTATCTGCCTAAGTATAGTAGCTAGCAAAATTTTGAGACAATGTATACATTTTGTTGTCATTAATGAATGAAAATACCTAGAGTTAAGAAAATTATATCTGAACTCAAAGAAATTGCCCTAGTTTCGTAGAAAAAGGAACAGTATAGAATCTAAAATTAAAAAAAAAACATAAAGTAGTATAGCAAACAAGTGGGGCCTATATAAGGTACAAAGAAAGAATGAAAATAAGTTAGCTTTCAGCTTATTTATTTTTAATTGGATTGCTGGATTATAAATGTATAGTCTCCATCCAGTACAGGTTAGTGTAATTTCAAATGAATTTGATATAACTTCATGGCAGCTTTGACCGAGTATACACTTCTGTCCTCTCACAATTGCTCTGAACATATCACACGTGATTTATCAGCCAGAAAGTTTCCAGGGTTGTCAAAGACTTGGTGTATGGCCCTCATTGCATTTTAAGTAGATAATTTGGTTAAAGATAGAAAGACTATCCTAAAGATACAAACAATAGCAACCCATATTGGTTCAGAATTATCTTACTATGCCAACATGTAAATCTTAATTTTATTTATTTTGATTTTTAAGAAATGTTTATTAACTTGTGTGTGGTACACACATCAAAGTCTGCATGTGGAGACTAGAAGACAATTTGCAGGAGACAGGTCTTTCTCTCCATTATGTGGACCCCTGGGACCAGATCAGACCAGATCATCAGGCTTGGCATCAATTGAGCAATCTTCATGACCTCTCAAATCTTAATTTTAAAATCTGAAATTTAAATAGATAAATACTCATTCTTGCTTGGAAGCTAATTAATTAATTTCATTAGGACATTGCTTATAAAAAATGTCCTGGTGATTTTGGTAACTGAAGTCTACATTTGAGCTAAATTACTTACAGTGGTCTGAGTGGTCCATAGGCATTCATAAACTTCATGGGACAACCACGGACAGAAATTTACATTTTATTCCATAGTGAACACGATACCAAAATAGAACTGGCAGAACACATAAACATCCCCATCATATAAATTTCCTTCTGTTCTGTTTTTATATCTCGAAATGATATCTATTTTACTACTTTAAGATAATTACTAGACCCATCAATACCTCTCATTAGTAATACTTCATTGGAGAGATATATGCATTTACATACATAATCCCAAGTGGCAAATTTCTTAATATTTTGGTAGCTGTACTTTAACCAATTTCAAAGGTTGTCAGACTAAACAAAGGTGGTCTTACCTTGCTTCTGAGGACCATAGTCATCATCCATGAAAACAGACTATTCACCTTAGAATAGAATTCCCTGACTCCATTATGGGAAAGGATGTAATCTTGGACAGGAGCTATTCATAAAATGTTAGTCATAGCTACAGGATTCCTAAAAGAATTTTCAAAGATCTAGTCTGCAAAAATAAGTGACTACATATGATTAAGCTGATAATAAAATGCATATGAGTGTGTTAGACTCAAAAGAATGCTAAAATACACAGGCTTTCTTTGAAGAATCGTGGTATTAATGTTAGTTCCGAAGCATATTGATATCAACATGATTCTGCACGAAGCATGTCCATCTCCAAAGGCAGCTAGAGCCTGGGGAAATTCCAGCTTTGTATTGCAGCAAAGCAGTCCTCAAAACTTTCTTGCCAGATGTACTTCCCAGATGCAAGGGTATTCCATGCTTTAGCAAGTAAGAAAAGGAGAAAAGAGGACAACTAGGCACCAATAGGTAAATTAACCATTGGTTTACTAATTTATCACTCAACTACAGAAAGTGTTTATCATGCACTAAACAGTTTATGTTTTTTCTTTTTCTTTTATTAGCTCTATATCTATCTATCTATCTAAATCTCTTATCTCTACTCCCAAAAGGGGTCCTTGAATTTCTTACAAACTCTGAGATTTACTTATTGTGTAAGTTTGAATGTAATTGGCCCCCATAATCTCATAGGGAGTGGCATTATTAAGAGGTGTGACCTTGTTGGAGGAAGTGTTATCACTGCAGGGACAGGCTCTGAGATCTCCTATGATCAAGTTACAACCAGTTCAGATCACTTCCTGGGGCATGCAGAATCAAGATGCACCTCCATCTCCACTCTCAGCTCCTTCTCCAGCATCATGTCTGCCTGCATGCTACCATGTCCCACCATGATGATAATGGACTCAGCCTCTGAACTGTAAGCCAGCATATTAAATGTTTTTCTTTATGAGAGTTACGATAGTCATGGTGTCTCGTCACAGCAATAGAAACCCTAAATAAGACTCTCATGTTTCTACATCCTTAAATAAAAGATTTTTTAAAGTCTGTGTGTGTGTGTGTGTGTGTGTGTGTGTGTGTGTGTGTGTATGTGTGTGTGTGTGTGTTTACAAGCTAGAACCCTGCTATATGTGCATATACCCTTGGAGCCCAGAAGCTAGAGCTGGAGTTACAAGTAGTTATGAGCTACCCAAAATGGGTGCTGGGAATCAAGCTCAGGTCTTCTGGAAGAGCAGTACACACCCCCAGTCACTGAGCCATCTCTCCAGCCCATCATGTTTCCACATTCAAAAATGTTCCCAGTCCATCTCCATTTTGCAAAGAAGTATATTCTTCAAAAATAATCTGTTTCAAAGTAAGGTATATCTTGAAAAGATCACAGTCAGTCAACATTAACATTTCTAAATATACTACAAGTTTAAAAAAGGATTTCATGCTATTTAGAGGCATGTAAAAATCTGAAATTACTTTGTGTTTAGGCAGATACAGAAAAAATGTATAAGAAAGGATTTTAGTAATCATATCAGAATCCAATTTCCTGCATATAAACTGTTTTTGCATTATATTTCAATTTAATTCAGAGCTGTTTTATTTTATTTATCATAAGCAATAATTATTTAAACCCTTCCCATAAAAATATCACAAAATATTTTTAGTTGTATCTCAGACATCATAGTTATATATATCCTTGAATGTTGCAATGATTGCAAAATTGTTCCAAGAGAGAAAAGATCACTGTCAATGCAACAGTACCTTGAGATGTGTGGGAAAGTACCACTGGGGGTGAATTTCTCACTCTGTAGTTCAGTCCCAAAAACTTGACTCCTCCACCTGCTAAGAATGGCGTTTCTTCTTGTGAAGAAGGAAGACACACCAGCCAGGATCTCAATGAATAACAGACATGTTTGATTCCAATGTTTGAAGGAGCAATGAAGAATGCTACTGCTAGAGGAATTGGCTAATTCCATCTGAAGAAGTGGGTCAAAAAGAAAGGTGACTTTAAGGAATAAAGAGGAAATCTAATGACTCAAGTCTTGTGTCAAGGTGATTCTACCATGGTATCTAGACAGTATCCAGGTACCCAATCCTCTGGAGAGGGTTAGAATGGCCACTATCACTGGTAAGCTTTTACATTTTTATAACTGACCAATATTCTTATCATCTATAGAAAATTATGAATACTTTTCAAACATACAAATATACAATCTAGACAAAATGGTTTAAGATGGTTTTCAATCTTTCTGATGTTAGTATTTTTCTCTAAGACAGCATGAGAAGCTTCATCCTCAAAATATAAACATAAAGAAATATATCGTTGTTGATAATAAGAACTGTAATCAGGGACATTCTTGTATGAATATCAAAAATATGCATTTAGAAGTCAGTACCCACAGAGAACAAGACATGCCACCATGCACTCCTCAAGTGATCACTGGTCATATGGTTCATCTTAGATCCTTGACCTGGTCCACCCTAGAGCAAGAACATCTGCCTCCCAGGCTGTCAGGAAGAAGTCATTGATGGAGCGACATGAGGCACTGAGGACTACAGGGCCATGTGGCATGTTGCCCACTTGATTTCTTTTCCCATGCTGCTAACCCCAAACCTGCAAAATAAATGTTTCTGTCATTTCCCATGGCACCTCTAATGAGACAAGGGATTTCACTAGGAGTCACCTTCTGCGTGACCACATCCTCCCCTCAGTGGAGGTTGCTCTTTCTTCAAGCATCACCAAAGTCACCTACAGGCAACATCTTGTTTCTCAATCTGTCCTGTGTCAATTTGCACTTCAGGACACGTGGCTCCTTTTCTTTGCTTCCTCTGTGACTTGTTGCCCTAATGTTTTAGCTTCTGGAGGGTAAAGGTTTTGCTTTCTAGTCCTTTTAACCTGGCCCCTCAGTCACCTCACCACACCACACCCCACCCCCACACAGCTCTGTCTAATGCTGGCTGGGGTGATGTTAATTTTGTGGTGATTGTCTGGCTAATGAGAAATGATTTTGCCATTATAGCAGGGAGTAATCTACAGAGGAGCTATTGAACATATCAAAGCAGCAGAATAAAGAGAGAAATCAAAAAAAAAAGGTGACAAAGATACCCTTTCCTTCGTCTAAAAGGTAAATGATTTATTTGCTCCAATCTCACAAGGAATACAGGCACCTTCCCTGTAGCTACTTTCTACAAATAATGGCATCAGAGAAAGTCAGAAATGCAAGTCTCAAAGCAGAGGTAACAGAAACACTTAGAGGAAAAAAAAAAGCTGCAATAAATCAATAAGTACTTAGAGTTACAAAAGAATTAAAGAGACTACATGCAAACATTTTTCTCAAGTGTATTATGCCATCATCTTTTATGAGACTGATTAATGCCTGCTGCACTAAGGAAGCAGTCATCATCTTCTGATATCCTTTCTGGGGTGCTGGGAATTAGCCCAGGGCCTCACATACATTTAACCATGTCCTACTCTAAAATGACCACTGTCAAAAGCTATATTTCAAATGTGTGTGTGTGTGTTTACAATGGCATATGATTGGATATATGTAGATTGGAGCTAGAAATATCTCTCTATAACAGGGTAATTATCTGTTCACACAATTGAAAACAATAATTTCATAATGAATATAAGAAAAATCTCTGCATGATTAAAAGAGGATTAAATGAGAAGGAACAAAGAGCTCAGTGTTGGTTATTGTGTCTGTTTTTCTGTCTCATTAAAAACCCTTAAGAACTTACTCCCTCCTGCCATTTCCCTAAAGGAGAGACATTTATTCCAGGAATGTGCCTTCACCGAAATGGAGAATGGCATCCTTGCTACAAATGAATCACACCTGGAAAACAGGGTTTAAATCGTGCAGCGATCGGAGATGAGTTAGTAAGCAGGATGCAAATCAGAGCAAAATCACATCTTATCAAAAACTGGTAAAACAAACCCCACCTGGATGTGTGCTTGTGAGATTTTCACTAACAATAAAAATGAGGGTGTAGCTTCAAGTTTTAATTCTCATTTAAATGCAGCCCCATTAAACCTTTATCATTCTAAGTGAATGCAATAATTTTAATATTGTATAACCTACATAGGATTTTGATTAGCATGACTTGACAGGTGGGAAAGAAATTTCCCTTCAAAACTATTTCAGAACGATTATAAAGAATAGCTACTTCAGGGCTAGATGTTGAAATGATTTTTAAATGTTATATTGTGGTATGAAAAATTCCTTGGTAATTACTTACTTAATTTTAAATACTTTACAAACTATCCTGGCAGGCATTTCTTATTAACATTAAAGTGGATTTATGTTGATGCTATGAAGCATAAAAAACTTCAGGACACTGATATATTTGTGACATTAGTGAATCACAAAACAGATATAAATCCTTTATGTAGAAGAAGACAATGCCCTTTAAATAAGAGAAACCTCTGGAAAAATTAATAAAGAAAATTCTGCAGGATGGAAATTCCCATACACTGTTATATTTAAAATAGAAGTCCATAGACTGGAAAATGGTTATTATTAAGTTTGCACAGATCTTTTAAAAAGTGAATTTCTGTCAAATCCTAAAGGACAAATGGAGGAAAAGAATGACATTGATAGATAAAAGCCTGGGAACAAGATCTATAGAGATAAAAAGGTGAGAGAGATTGGTCACTTGTGGGTATTCCAAGAAGAAGCTATACTTGCCATAGATGACAAAATTTAAACATCAAGTTACCAGAAAAAAATAACTTATGCCAAAATGTGTGTGTGTGTTGTGTATTTGAAAGGCACATAACTTCTATTTTAATGCATATGGCTGAATCCTTTCCTCCAGTAGATATATATAAGATTTGAAATATGGATAAGACTAGTTGGAGTTCGTAGAATACTTGAGAAAAGATCTATGTTCCCTTTGGCATAAAAAGGGAAGAAAACCCAAAACAAAACAAAAAATCAGAAGCCAAAGAACTAAGGAGTAAAAATAGAGAGAACAAATTATGGAAAGTACAGTACTTTAAATCTCTAGGATTATTATGTCATACTCACAAAATGGTTTCTACAATTCTTGGTAATGAGTGGGTAAGGATGAGAAGAAGGGGGGGGGAGAAAAGAAGAGGGAACAGGAAATTGAAAAAAAGCCAAAACAGAGAAAGAGAACTATTGACTTACTGTGCATTTTCCAACAGTCTCATGTGAAAGCCCTGAGTCAGTTCCACTGATTTGTCACAGATAAAACTTACTCAAACTTCCAAGAAGGTGTTTGAAGTGGGTAATGACTAAATACTAAAAGGTATTTAATATCAAATTCCCTTGTAAGCACTTCATACAAATTATCACATTACTGAACATAGCGCTAAACTTGGTCATCTTTTGAAGAGAGAGAACATTGTAGTTTAATGTTTTATCCCCAGTTACACAGGCAGCAAGTACAGAGACTGAGAGTCAGATATCAAGTGTGGGGCCTTCTGGTCTACCAGCCCAGTTTTTGAAGATACCAACAGCCATATAATTACATCATCAATCCTTTGTATTGAATAAAACTTATTTGTTGGACAGAAGATTATTTCAACTTACAACTTTCAGGTTCAAGAGCTCAAGGCAAGAACCTGGAGACAGGAACGGATGCAGAGACCAAAGAGAAACACCGCTTACTGACTTGCTCCTCATTGTTTGCTCAACTTGTGAATAAAACTTATCAAAGTCAGTATTCTGCATTTTCTAGCATTTCCCCAATGGCTATATCTCTTGATAGAATGTGTTGTCCAAGAAGTAGCTAGCAACAACTTAACCAAATGTTTTGTAACCAAGTAACTGCTTGTTTTCCATCTTATGACATCTTTCCTTCCTTCACTTCTTTCAGTTAATGTTGGGTTTTAGGTTTTATTTGCTATCTAAAAGGAAAACTCCACAAATAATAGAGACTTAAGTAATAAAGCTTTTCTTGGATGCCCAGGGAATTTGAAAGGAGGGGGTCTGAGGCAGAAAGCTATGACAATCACATGCCAACCATGCTTCAGTGAAGTGCCAGGTCTCTTGCCTGTAACTGTCAGCTTTTAGTACAGAGCTTCTACCCTCAACACCATCACATGTAGGACCCTGACGGTAGTGGCAGCTATAGTCATAATAGATTCTAAATGGTAGAAAAGGAGTAGGTAAGGAGAAGATGTTTGTAAGAATATATTTCAGACATTAGTACACACAACTCTCAGTGAAGTTTCACTAGGTACACCCTAGACAGGTGACCTCCCTCACAGGCAAGAGAGAATGGGGAATGCTCTATTTTATCTGGGTCATTTATACCTGAAAAAGCAGGATTTTATTTAAAAAGAAAAAGAAAAGTCAATATCAGGAGATACTTCTTATACATACTTTAGATGGTTCTAACAGGAGAGTTAAGCTAATTTTACACCTGCCTTTGATATCAAGCATATTTTTTCTATCAAAATATTAACAAGTCATTTGTTTCTATCCACCTTATATTTCTCAGTCCTGTGCAGTGGAATAACATCAGAAAACATGGGCTGATGCTGGAGATTAAATTAAAAACACACTATGTACACAAACACATAAATAACCTGAAGCATAATAAATCACTATAATGAAAATATCTACATCATAAAGTTTCCTGCCACAATTTATTATGTGAGATAGTATTTTATAGACTTGGTAGTATCTATTATATTTACATTTAGTAGTAAAGAGATTCCCCCCAAAAAACACATATTCCTCAGAAATCTTTAAAAGCTAAACTGAAGCAAATTTGTAAGTTGGAAATTTTTTTTCCTTCTTGAATTCAGTTAGCACTAGACATAACACTACAAAAAAAAGTTGTTTGTTTTACTGTTTACAGCCTCCAAAGTACTGGATATCCCCCAGGAAATTCCAATCCTTGGAGGATTCCAGCAAACACCAAGAACTGAATGGTTCAGACCGAAGCACGGATTAGAATCAGAATGGAGACTTTACTTCAAGTCTGATGTTTCTAATTTCTCAGTGTCAGCCTTCATTCACAAAGGTTCCTTCCAAGAGCAAGACATTCACAAATGAAACTTAAAAGAAACCCACGAAGTCAGTGTTCAATCTTTATTCTAGTATAATAGAAAGTATACTACTCTCATGTACAGTCAATTTTCATGACCTTATTTGTGTGTGATGATTTTTTTAGCACTGGCCTATAGAATTCAAAGATGAAATGAACTGCTTTAAATCCTGAATATTAGTATGCCTAGTATAAGATCCAAATATATCCCAAATATGCAATTACATTCATGAAACTGTTTATTTTTACTTATGCTTATATGGGTTTCAGGTAACTATTACATATTATTTAGCAAAGTTTTCATTGGAACTTAGACTAAATACATTTACTTAATAAAGTTACTTTGACTCTCAGATTAAATGATTAACACTCAGCCATATGTTATTGGATTCTATCCATAATATAAAGTCCATTGTTCATATAAAATAGATTCTTTCCTCTTTTTGCTCTATGACCTTGGTCCTACTGGTTTCTTTATCTAGTGAAGTGTCCTGTACGTAGAAGATATGCAAAAAATAAAGTTAGGTAATAGGTAGGTCAATGGTAATGTTAGAATGGCCTTTATACAAAGAGATGCATTAAGAAGCAATGTAGGTCAGTCCCGCTGAGCCCGACGAACTGGTTCTGACACTGGCAAACATTGTCACTCCAGCTAATAATAAGGATTGCTTACAAACAACACATGCCATTTTAACTGACTAAAGTCAGTGGAGACAGAAAGACAGAGATGATTCAATCTACCTTGCTACACTTCAGTTATCAAGGAGAGACAAAATGTTTTAAGGTTTCCAAAAGTTGCAAAACCTTTCTACACCGGATGATTAAAACAGCCTGCTAACAAATAGGCTACCAACAATTGAGTTCTACTTCACTATTAGTCATTGTATGACCGGGGAAGATTTACTGGGTTTATTGACTTCCTCTGACAGTTTATACATAGGACCCCAAGGAATCTATGACAGCATAAGAAACATAAATGTATTGTCATTGATAGCTAGCTCATTAATTTTCTAATATATAATGTTTTTGTCCTCTCAATATTTTCTTCTAACCCACGAAGACGCATTTTCCTGATCTCTAGTTTTTCATGAGGTGGATTTTTAGTGCCATGAACAGACAGAAATATTTGTGCTATTTAGTGTGACTTTTAAATAATTAGTATGCAAATGCAATGCTCTCACATTCCTTACCATGGTTTTCTCTTAAGAGTCATACCACAATAGTAAAACATTTACTTCACTAAAAAAGGAATCCAAGATGCTAGAGAGGTGGCTCAGTGGGTAAGAGCACTGACTCTGGCTGGCTTTGATTCCCAGCACCCACAATGGAGCTTAAAACCATCTGTAACTCTAGTTCCAGAGAATCTAAAAACCCCTGTGTACGCTGTTATCATTTATAAAGAGGTGGGACCTGAGGCGAGTCCCCTGGTGGGTGGCCTGAGGCCTTGGGTGGAGACAGACAGGTACACTATGCAGAGAGAGCTGGGATATACAGTTTATTTAGTGGGTTATGGAGGGGGAAGAGTAGAGGGGGAGAAGAGAGAGAGGAAGAAGCTGCCTCTCCAGAAGAAGGGCAGACTATGTGGGGGGGTGGCTGGAGAGGGGCCCCCCCGAGATCCCCTTGCCTTGAGGCAGAAAGGTGGAGATTGAGAGTGGATGGGGCTTCTCTCTTAAAGGGGCAGGGTACCCAGGTGACAGATCAGACTTACAACATAGGCACCAAACATGTACATGGTGTACATATATATATATATATATATATACATATATATATATATATGTACAAGACATAAGACACACACACTCATACAATCTAAAAGAGAAAAAGAAACACAATATAGAAATATGGCATTCTTTAAAAAGACAAAGTAGTTCCTCCTCAGGACTGCATTATTGGAATTTCAAAGTGATTATTTACCTTCCAAACAAATTTGTCAAAGGATTATTATTCTCACTTAAAGTCTTAAGGTATAGGATCAAAGAGACAAAAGGTTATTCTGCATACCCATGCATGTATTTTAGTGTGCGTGTGTAGTCCAGAGGACAGCCTTAGATGGTATTTCTCAGGAGCCATCTTTTTGTTTGGTTGTTGTTGTTTATGAGACAGGGTCTCTCTTTGGTCTTGAGCTCACCAAATAAGCCAGGCAGACTAGCCACTGAGCCCCAGAAATCACCTGCAGCAGCCTCCCATGGCAAAGATTTTAGCGACCTGACTCTACGTCTCAGATTTTTCGTGTAGTATTCCCTTTAGTCCTGGTGCTGGTAAATTCACCTGTGCTGTCTCCCAGGACCAATTCTGCCTATATTCAAGGTTTCTTGGTTCCTGACACAAAATGCTTGGTGTAGCATTTTCTTTGAGTTATTCAGATTATGTCAAAAAGCAAGCCTCATTTCACTACCAAGACACATTTTTCACTATTATATGCAGTATAAGGTATAATTGAACAACTAGTCCCAATGTGCCCTTCCTACTGTAGTCAGTAGTAACTCTAGTTCTGCTTCATCCAGCCTTCACAGCAAAACAAGACAGCCCTGAGCAAGGGCAGGTGAACCTGTTTCCAACACATTAGAAAGGAGCCAATGATCTTTAGGCAAATCAGTAAGCCACTCACAACCCTTGTGGCAATGCAATCTTTCTATCTAAATGCATGGGGGCAAAGCATTTTCTGCCTTAAGTATTCTTAAGACACTTCTACATAGAAGATAACTCATCCAAGAACTCAACAGGAAGAAGGTGACTAAAACAAGAGTTGTAGCTTCTCTCAAGAAGCCACTGTGGAAATCTTATAATTGGGTATTTTCTAAATCAAACTCATCGTCTTAAGCTCCCTGTAAAATCACAACATGTCTCCCCAGCCATCCACTTTCAATTCTTCGTAAAACCCACAGCTCTGGAATAGATGGAAATACAAATACAGATAAGTTCATATTGTTAGTATGTCCTCTGTGTTTGTCTTAGGATCATAGAACACAGAGCAATGTTTTTAATTCTTTCCTTTTCGAAGTTCATGTTCTTTGGGGAAATATTTTTCTTTGCTAAAGTGAGAAGGACAAACAGCAAGTTCAAGTAAGATAGTATCATTGGCTAAAGACTTTGCAAACCAAAATTAAGTCTGAACCAATTTCAGACTTGAGGTCTTCCTAATAGCTTATAAATGATTCTATTTTATTTGTGTCAAGGTCCATCCTTCACACACACACACACACACACACACACACACACACACACACACGCCCCCGCAGGATAACAAGGTTCAATAAAACTTTCTGTACCTTTCCCCTGACACTCTTGTACCCAGAGTCCAACTTCCCAGGAAGTTAAACCAAGAATGCTAGCTGGTGGGTTATGACACTGCTTACATGGCAACTCTATAGTGTACAGCCCTGAGTCTTACTCAGCACACACACACTCTCACACACACACACACCGTTACACATGTTCAGGCACACACCCTGCTAAAGAGACCACTGAAACTAACAAGCATTCTTCTAAAAACAATTCTTAGGAACAAACGAATGAAAGAGTTTTCAATATTTCTCTCTCCCTCCATTCTCCCCTCCCCCATCTCTGTGTTTCTTTCTTTTCTTTTATTTCGTTCGTCCCTTCCTCCTTTCCTTCTTTCTATTTTATTTCTATTTTACATTTCCCCTGGAGAGGTTTCTGAAGTTCAACAGTGATTTCTTTAATTAAGAGAGAGAGTGGGGGCGGGGGGGGGAGGAAATACTGGAGAACAAGAGGCCGTAGTAAACAGTCCCTTCTACTGCCTGAGGGGTTGGTGACAAAATAAACAGCCCATAGACTGGGCCACATGTGCTGTAATGAGACAGTACTAGCTAGCAATACCATAGCTGAAGTCCCCACTAAGGGCATTCCCGTGGAAACACGAAGTGACCCCCGTGTGTTGACTACAGAGTCCTCACAGAAGATTCTTGGCAACCACCTACATACAGCATGTTTGACAATCCATCTCCTGCCTCACACGTTTTGCAGGCTCTTCCTGCTCTCCCTTCTTTAGCCCTCCCACTGGTGATTCCAAAATCTAAGCTTTTCCCTGGAAGCATCTACATAAAGTAAAACTCCAAATACAGCAGACAAGAAACTGTGGTGGTTAGGGAACCGGGTTTGGTTTTTGGTGGAACTTAGACAGGATATTAGTATTACTTTTTCCCCCTTCTCCAACCCAAAACATACTAACAAAAGAAGATTGTTCGCATTTGCAAAATTTGCCTTGAGTTCCTCAGAGGAAAGATGCTATATAAAACCTAAAAATAAGTAATGATTGAAATGCCTTAGAACAAAAATGCCTTTCTAGTAATAACTTCAGAGATGTTATCGTTGCTCCAAGAAATGAAGGGGGAAATCACAGCAGGATATTATCCACCCTCCATGAGCAGGCTCTGTAACAAAAGGGGTACCGTGACTTGCCAAAATTGGGTCACAATGTTTAAATTAAGGAATGTAAACAGCAGAATATGTTAATATGTTGCCTCTCTGAAGTCAATAAGAAGCTAGAAACAGGGCACTAACCTGCCAAAAGTTTGCTGAAACAACTGAATTTGGTTCTAAGGGAAGAAAGAAAAAAATCTCCGATGGTCATATTTCATAACAGGAAGAGATGAGAAGAGACACAAATCCCAAGCATACATTTCTGTATGCCTTTCAAGCTACAATTAAGGGCTATTAATTTCCAGAAGTGTGTGTTCTGTTGTCAGTCAGCACAGCAGAACACACTGAAGCCTGCAATACACTTCCAGGCCTCTCTGCCCACTGCACCTTTTGTTTTATTTATTTAGTTAGTTAGTTAATAAGATGTGCTTTTCTTATACCTAAATAATTCCTGCTTCCTGTTTTGACTATTAAAAACAAGAGGAAAATACTCCCAAATAGAAGTGCCAAAATGTGAAACCATGTGCACTGTTCAAAGTGCCTTTATAAATTTAAGTAACATGTTAGATGAACACCTGGGAGCCAATTAGGATGTAGGTGGCATCCACCTTGGATCCTCACTGGTGCCTGTTTTGTCTACTGTCTACTTGCTGTTGATTCTTGACATCAGTTTTACTATCTCACCTTCCTTTCCCAGACTCAGAAAAACACATACCTTGTGCTCTCCTACTGTGGGCCTAGCATCTATTTTTAATTATGTGCATTTACGGGTGATGAGTATGAATATGAATCATGAAACTAGAAGGGGACCATGAGAGGAGAGAAAAGATCAGGTTTTCAATTTTGTTTGTTATCAATCATTATTATTATTATTACGCATGCACACACGTGTGTGTGGTGTGTATGTGTGTGTGTGTGTGTGTGTGTGTGTGTGTAACTCATATGAAAGTCAGAGGACAGTTTCAGTGGGGGCTCTAGGGAATCCTACTCAAATGGTCAGGTGTGCAGGGGGAAGCTCTTTTGCCACTAAGCCATCAAACTGGCCTGAAAAAGAAGTCTTATGAACAAGGAGTGCAAAAGCTAATAAAATACCGGGAACATAAAAGGGGAGAGAAGCATGCTGGGAGCCAAAGTGTACAAGCTATAGGAAGATGGGGGAGAGGAGGGAGAGGAGAACCAACCAACACAAAGTATGTATGAAAGCTGCTCAATAAAGCCTGGTACTTTGTAAACTAATTTGAGAAAGGGAAATCAACTCTCTCCAAATGATCATCACTAGGTATCTCAACCACACTCCAGGGCAGGTCCCATACCCAGGAGTACTTGTCCAACACAAATACTCCATTTTTTTGTGTGCTTTTAGTATTTCTTTGGTAATTTTTGTTTGTATCTTTATCATCATCATCATCATCATCATATCATTATAGCTTGTTTTGACTTTAATTTGTCTTGAGAGAGAGAACATGAAGTTGGGTGGGTAGGAAGACAGGGAGATACCAGGACTTGTTGAGGAAAGGAAAAGAATATGATCAAAATATATTCTACAAAAAAAAAACTTAACAAAAAATAAAAATTCTATTCAACTGTAAAGAAAAATGAAATCTTAAAATTTCTAGGTAAATGGATGGAGCTAGAAAAGACAAGCACTGAACATCCTGTTTTATTTGTGAATTCTAGCTCCAAATCTTTAGATGTCGCCACAACTGGTCAAAAGTAAGAAACCAATAGATGGAGGGTTGGTCAATCCCAACTGGTACATATAAGACACAGCCCCTATACACCCAAAAAACATCATTGAAGAGGGAGCAGAAAGGTTGCAACAGCCATAGGACCAGATTGCCTGATGACAAATAATGTCCCCTAGGCATAACAGAGAATATGTATCTATGAAATCACATCAGTGTAGAAACCTAAACAAGACCTTCAGAATGACACCAGCTGACATGCCAGAGTGGATAAGGGAAATATTACAAGACCCCCACCTTGTAATATGAAGAGCTACAGGCAATTAATTGCTACGGAGTGGAGAATAAGTTCTCTGGGACTAGTTCCCTGATTATTTAACCAATCCGAAGAGGTCATCTCTAAACACATAAATATCTATCAGCAACTGTAAATGAACTCAGCAGAGTATGTGTGTGTATACATATACACAGATATAAACACATATACACATATACATATTCTTGTCATATATTTATTACAGTAGTAACTAAAGAAGGAAAAGCCAATAATTATTGAGTTGGCAAGAAACACTGGAGGAGAAGAGGGAATGGTAAATACAGTTTTTCTTTTTGAAGTTCTCAAAAACTTCTAAAATTTTTAAATTAAAAAAAACCCAAAAACTCCCTTCCCTATTTTGTCAATTCAAATCCAACTCAGATTTCATAAGCCTGCATAAGTGGCAACTCTTTGGAGCTTCAGTAATCTTTGGACTAGATTGCAACGGTCACTCTTCTCTGAATCCTTTGGGAGCTAAATGTGAACTGTCAAAGCCTTGATTGTTTAGCTTTATGTGCGCTAGCTTTGTCATTCATCTATTTATTCCACACATAGTTGTGAAGGGCCTACCATGTACCAGACAGAGGTCCAGTTTCTTGGTGCACAGCAGGAAGCGTCACAGACAAACCTGTTCTAATGGGAATTTGCTTTTTAATGGGCGTAACAGCCAATAAACAGCATAAAAGGTGGCAGTGTTCCATAGTCACCGTGTAAGGAAAAAAGACTAACACAAGGACGGAATGAATGCAAGAAATCACAGAGAAGATAAATGGGAGGGGTGTATTTCATGAGTAAAGCTTCGGTTATCTCTTTCTGTTAAAGAGAAAGCCTCCATAAGCAAGGATAAGAAAAGTCTCTGCCTAGCCACACAGTGATGGACACAGTGCAAGTATCAATACACAATCAGTAATTAATTCTTTCAGTGCTCGGCTGCTGCAATTAGAAGTGAGCTATTTTTGCCTCTGACTTATATTCTCTGATGAGGAGGACTGTGAAAGGTCTTAACTCTGCTTCAAGAACAACTGAAGTGCCTTGGCGTCTGAAGTCTTAGATTTTGAATGCACCTCTCTACTACTCATTAACCAAACGACCTTGACCAAATCAATTTCCTTAGCATGGCTTTTATCACTTGCAAAACAGCAATAATTACTCCAGCCCCACAGAACAGAACCAGTGAATTCTGGCATGTGACAGCATTTGTAAGCTATTCTATGTTACACCGCTGGTGGCTATTAGTATTATGAATGAGGACTTTGGAGGAAAGAAATTTCTAGAATGTTCAGTTAGGAGAGCAGTACATGTGAAAAGAATCTTAGGCCAGAGAGAGCCGAGTGAAGACACTAGCGTGAGGAAGATATTAATAACATTTCTTAAGGTAGTATTTTGATATTTGCCCAAGGGCTTCAACTAATAAATCTAAAGTTGCCATTGGTGAGATGGAATAAATGTCCAGAGGCTTTTACAGTATCTGTTCCCTGTCATTTTATCCTCAAGTGGAGAAAAGCAATTACCTATACTCAGGAATACCAAGTCAGTCAGGCCTGACATTGTTACCAGGAACTGGGGGCAAGCTACATAGTTTCGTCGCAATAACTAACTGAACTCGTGCTCCGCTCGGGTCAGATCTTGTATACTTTTATGGCTTAGAGTTAACTCTGATGTTCCCTGACCACAGTCCATGATCCCTTCATGAACTGCTCTACTCCACCCTAACCCTAGTCTTAGGCTAGCTACACTCACACTTTGCATTCCACACTGAAGAAATAATACATTCCTAGAAGTTCTGAGGGCAAGGCCAGAGAATCTTTGACCGTGGTACACAGTCTGTTTATTCTAGATGCTTTTTATTTTTTATTTTTTGGTGTCTAACTGAAGAATATAAAGTGCAAAGATGCTTAATAAGGACAGGAAAAATGTTTGTTCCAACTACTCGGCCATTGCAGAGGGCTGTGGACATTGAATTATTCAGATTCCTTTCTGGGAGATAGAGAGAAATAAAAATTTTAAATTAAGTATGTGGGTTAAAGAGTATTTAAAGGAGGCAACAATGAAAACAGCAAAAAAAGTATTGTATTTGTAACAGGGCCCAAAGGAAGGATCATGAGTGCTTTCTCACAGCATAAGAAGCCATGAGCCAGCTGCAGAGACAGGGGGTGCTGCCATCACAAATCAGCACGGCCCTGCTCTCAGTGGCAACGACTCTGAGATGAATTTTTTTTTCCCAGGGCGGTCTTTTTTCAAGACCAAATGGTTCTTTCAGTGGACCATTGGAAAAATGAGCATTCAGCGAACCGCACAATCGTCACGGGGATAAGTATTCCAGATGTTGGGACTCAGAGGTTAAAGTGGGTTTTGTTTGCATTACTGACAGTCACTTTTCTGCTTAAGTCAGAAAGACTCAGGGGTCTGCAGGAAGTGACACACAACCTCAGAGGTGTTTATGCCTACGCTTCGTAATAGCATTGCACTCCATGCATGGTTGTAACTGAAGAGCCCTTCTTGGGCATGTCTTCCCAGCCTCAAGTAATCTCCATAAACTCAGCCATAAATCTAACTACAGCTAAACGTGAAAGTTTCTGTTTTGTTATTATATATCTTAATCTTCCGTGTGGACCATCATTCATGCCGCAAGAAAAACAGGAGAAGAAAGGCTTCAAACAATACAATCCGCAACGCGTCTCCCAAATCATGAAATAGTTAAGAAAAGTACGACCAGATCGTGAAAGGAAGCCCATTATTAAAAACAAAAACAGTCTAGTGGGCTGCCTCTGGTTGGAGGCACCCTCTTCCCTGGTGGAAGGGTTGTAAAGGCTTAGGAATGCGGCTCCTTGGGTGTTACTGTTTTCCTGTAGCGATGATAAAAGCCCGGCTCAACTCTACTCAATGCTCCTACTAAAAGGCATGTTTCTCTCTATGAAACTGTAAAGATAGATGTCAGGCCCATAACCACTTTTCCTTATCCAGTAATAGAGACCAAAATCATTACAGAGATAGAAAATTATAACAATCAACCATATCTAATAAATGTCTTAATGTCAGGAAAATACAGAAATAGTTATTGGCCAACACTGATAGAAATGATTTTATTTTTAGGTCTTGCCTTGATGCACGTGGATAGAAACTGCACCAAAATAGGTCAGGAAAGGAATTCCGGATCCATGCAGAGACTTGAACATATTTTGTTTGTGACATATCCCCTCCAAAATTGGCAGGAAAGGATTTTAAAAGAACACTATTCAAGACATCACTGAAAAATGGAGAGAAAAAGAGAGAGTTTTTGTTTAAAACATGAAATCCAGGAAATCAGAAGAATAAATAATGACTGAAATAGCAGAAGCTTTGGCTTCCCCAAAGGAAACTCTTAATAGCGAGCCGGGTCACACTAGGCTTCGGGACCGCCTGGAAGCACCCAGCATCAAGTAGCTGTTAAAGTAGATTGCATAGTTAAATTTCTATGGGTAGTAGCTAGCATGCAGAATAAGAAACAAACAGAGAGACTGCGTGCTGGCTGTCAAGAGGACCGTTCCTGCCACTGGATAGACAGTAAAATTTCACTTCCTAGGGACACTTAAGAGAATAACAGAGGCCCACAGTGCAGCAAAACTAGGCTCAGGTGAGGGTGATGAATCTCCCCGGGCTTGTCCTCCGCTGCCTTTCCCTCACTCGTTTCATGGTATTGGTCCTGGAATTGATTCCCCAGAGACTCCAGGGCCTGTGAGGAAAACACTATCACTGAGCACTCTACACCCGTCCCGCCCACCCCCTGCCACAAAGGGGTTGCGACCCATAGGTTGAGAAAGGTTGCTTTAAAGGGTAAAGTCAAACTGAAAGAAGTATTTGGTGAGGGCCAAGCAGTAAGAGTTGTAGCTCAGTGCCCAGTTCTAGCCAAGCTCTCTGTTTGCTATCTGTGGCCTACTGTAGCAAGTTCATTCTGCCATCTTTCCCCACCACAGTGGTATACAATCTGCTAGAATCATGACCCAGAACAAATCCTTCATCCCTTAAATTGCTTCTATCGGGTGTCTTCTCATAGTGGCAAGAAAGGTGGCCAATGTACTGAACAAATTCCTAGTGGGGAAAAAAAAGAATTACCAGTGATAACACCTGCCTGTAATCCAGACACTTGCCAGATCAAGCAGGAGAATTGCTGGTTCAAAGGATCCTGGCTACACATTGATTATGAAGACAACCCAGGAAGTCTCCAAAGACGTTTCAGAAATCAAACGACTAGAAAAGATGGCTCTGAGAATGACATCTGTCAAGCAGAGATGGGAGAATTACACTGACCAGAAAAGAAAGAGGTATTTAGATTGTAAGGCTATTGGAATAAATAAAAAGTTACTGTTCAGTACTAAAAGACAAAATTAACAGAGTTCAAAAAGCAGAATGAAATTAAGTGGAGAAGATGAAAAGATGGCAGGCAGGAGGTGCAAGACAATAAAACTAGAGCATCAAAGAGGGCCAACAACTGAATGAGAAGGACTTCTTCAAAACGGAAAGTGCACACTCATGTGCGTGTATGCGTGCGTACACACACACACTCACACACACACACACACACAATCCAGACATTTATAGAACTAGGGGGGCATAAATTTTCACATTTAAAGATTTCACCAACAGCCCAAGCCAACTCATGGGGGAAAAAAGAGACCTGTGCATACTACATATATCATGAAATTTTATAGTGAGAAAACCAGAGAATATACAGTGGACTAAGAATCCTGTATACAGCAGCACCTGTTTCTTCATGCCTTTCTAAAATAGTTCTTTTGTTCCAAACCGGAGTGGTGTGGGAGGTCCTTCTGTCTGTGTGTTGCTTTTATTGGTTAATGAATAAAGAACTGCTTTGAACCTATGGCAGGGAAGAGCAGAACTAGGCAGGAAAAGCTAGGCTGTATGCTGGGAGAACGGAATGGGGAGTCAGAGAGAAGCCATGGAGTCGCCACCAGAAACAGACGCTGGGAACTTTATCTGGTAAGCCACAACCACATGGAGATATACAGATTAATAGAAATGGGCTAAACTGATATAAGAGTTAGCCAATGAGAAGATAGAGCTAATGGGTCAAGCAATGTTTTAATTAATACAGTTTCTGTGTGATTATTTTGGGTCTAAGCTAGCTGGGTGGCCAGGAACCAACAAGCAGCCTCCTACCACACCAAGGACACTCTCCTGAAAATGAGGAGGGATTTTCTAAACTCTCCTTGTACAGCCTACTGATACTTTTCATCAGTTCAACTCTACATTGACCCTTCGGCCGTTCTCTCTCAACCTCTGAGTTACTATGCGGAATTAAAGTTGCAGTAATGATCATGTGCACTTGCAAATCGGGTTAATAACAGTCACGTGCACAAAAATCATCCGGAAACAAAACCACAAAGGTCTTATCTTTGCTATGTTCAGATGTCTCCAGGTTTTTTTTATTATTTCTGTTTCAGTGTGACATGCATTGTCTGCAGGGAGGAGAGGGAGGAACTCTGCGGGCAGCCCCATTATCTATGCCTCATTGTTAGCCTGGGGAGAAGATATCATTTACCCTGCCACCTCTGTGCCTCCTGGAGAATCAGATAACCTACTTATGCTTTCTAAAGACTGAAGCAATCTGGACCCTCCAAAGAGGCTGCAGCTCCTTGGCACTGATTTCTGATGCTACACCGTTTAGGCTCTGAAACTGTACTCTCTTTCTCCGAAGTCCTGAGGGTAGCAGGCGGTAAAAGAAGACTCTGATTATGTATAGCAGCTTCAGGGGAGGGAATTTCCAAACTTGTCAACCCCTCTCTATCTAAGATCCCCCATCTTATTATTCTTGTGTACTATATGGTTGTCAATTTACTGTTCCACTGAGTGTCTGCAGAAAGGGAGCAAATGAGTACCTGGAAAAACAAGGGGTTCCTACTAGACCAATGCCACTGGCCTGCTAAGACCTTCTTCAGGCACAGCAGAGGCATTCCCCAGGATTCGGGTGTATGGTTGGTGTAATCCCTAGGCTAGAGACATCACAGAAAACCCAAAGTGAGTGTGTATTTTATGTGATTGAAAATGTAACGGGGGTAGAGACAGAATTGAGAGAAAGAGAATAGAGTCACAGCTTTCATGGATACATTCTTGGAAAAAACAAATGAAAAGTGGCTCTCCCGGAAATGTTCAGAAGCAAGGATTACGTCATCAGAACGAACAGTCCTATCATTGCAAATAAAATTGCATTATTCATTGGTTTTTATTATTATGACTCTATTATTATGTTTAATTATTCATTATTATGTTTCTCCATTATTACTGTTATTGATGATACTGTTTTTTAACCTCATAATAAAGCCACTTCCCTTAATCAGTCACTGTTTATTTTCTGTATTCTGTTTCCATGGTGCAAGTGACATGATTGTCTTTTATTTCCCACAAGCAGCAAGGATGGAAAGAACGGAAAGGTATTGGAAAAGGGAGGCTCTCCCAGTGCCTGGCACATCATGCGTGACAGAATTTCTCTCCAAAGCATTATGTCTTTAGTCACTTTCTCAAGACACTACAATGATGGCATGTGCTCCGTGGAGGAGGAAGACACCTGCAGGTGACTCAAAAGGACCAGTTCTTTCTTATAAGCTCTTAAATTGCTTGTATCAGTAAGAGCCAAAAAGCCTGCAAGATAAAATTGACAGTTGTATATTAAATTTCTTCTTTACTCCTATTGGATCTTGAATAGAAAGGGGGGGCTTGTCTTCTAATACTTACCCATGAAATCTACTGAGAATCTAGATGTTAGAATGAGTGCATGCTCAAAGCGCTAACCTTACAGACAGAAATATTGAGCCAGAAAGGGCAAATAATCTGCCCAAAATCACACAGCAAGCAAGGACCAGGTATCAATAAAAAAGGAGTGCTGAGCCCCAGGCAAATTTTCTCCCTTCTCCAAACTGGTTCCTCTTAAAATTGTTTTCTAAAAATAACAATGTTGGGATGCTTGTGGCACATGCCTTTAATCCCAGCACTCAGGAGGCAGAGGCAGGCAGATCTGTGTGAGTTTGAGGCCAGCCTGTTCTACAAAGTGAGTTCCAGGACAGGTTCCAAAGCTACACAGAGAAACCTTGTCAGGAAAAACAAACAAAAAAACAGAAAAAAATAAATAAATAAAAATAAAACAATGTTGAAAACTTGGAATCAAAACGATTTATAAATTATCATATAGCCTTTTTTTGCCCATGTCAGAAAGTCTTACTACTGAATTGATACTTCTCCCACTAAATTGGCATTTCTCCCCCCAAAAAAAAAACAAATCTGATCTCCAAAATTATTATGAATATTGGATGCTTCATTCTTATAATTTAGTATCAGTAAATTGCATTAATCCTCTTAAAAAACTATGCTAAATCAGAGATCCGAATGGTGGTAATTGATGTTTTACTGAATACTGCCAAACAAGGACATGTGAGTGTGTTAGATGCTCTGGGGACGAAGGCAGCCCTCAGAGCCCACAGTATGGAGGCTAGCCTCCATCCCCTCCTTACAAAACATGGCACTGCACTCACCCACCATTGGAAGAATCCCACACATCTATCTCTCCATCTATTTTCTTACTTTGTACCTTGTCCTTGTAATGATATTTCGTTTATATTTTAATAAATAAAGATTGCCTGAAGTTCAGAGAGTAAAACAGCCACACTGGCTAGCCTTACAGACAGACCAAGCCGCAATAACACACACCTTTATTCCCAGTAGCCACACTAGTTGCCATAGAAACCAGACGATGCATGTCTTTAATCCCAGTGGTATAAACCTTTAATCCCAGCCCTACAGAGGATTATAAAACTGGAGGAGACAGCTCTCAGATACAGTCTCAATCTGAGATTCCTGGAGGCAGGATCGCCATTTCATACTGAGGTCGAGGTAAAAGCCAGTGGCTGACCATTTTTTACTTTTCTGACCTTCAGGTTGAACCCCAGTTTCTCTCTCTGAGTTTATATTAATTGTGCTTCTTGTCCCACTTGCAAACTCATCCCAGGCCAGCAGCAAAGTAAATGGTCGCTAAGGAGCAGGGAACCCAGACATTCTGGTTCAGAGTACAGCTGAGTTGTGCTTGCAGGAATGCATGCCAAAGGCAACTCCATCTGACACTTGGTGCTTCCTGTCTCACCAAAGAAATCTCTTGCAGACAAACAAGGAAGATGGCCATGGGAGGGGCGGGGTAGAGGGTGGGAGTGAGACATTGAAGATGACACTTCTGTTAATGAGCAATGAGTTCCCATCTTCTCATGGTGGAGGAGTAGAGTAGGTCAGATTAGCAGCCCCTGTTCTTTGTCCTTTGTTACACAGTCACTTTTTGTCAGTTAATCTTGCAATTCTTCTCCCAGAGGAAGGTAAGCGCTTACTGACCTTTGGTCTCGGATTGTTCTACCTGTCTTGCTTCATCCTGCAGGATCCTCACAGTAGCAACTGTGATCCAGTGTCAAGCTCAGGTCATAAATACTGTCTTCTGTTTCTGCTAGTGTCCTTGTGTAGAAGCCATGGCCATAAGGAAAGCTTTCCTTGGGAAGCCATTTCCCATCCATCCTAGCCCACAAGGTGAATACATATGAAGCCAGTCAGAGGCCAACACATAGGAAGGAGCCAATAACAGCTAGCTTCTTGTTTGAAGAACAACCTCTCTACAGAGTTCAACCAACCAAGAGATAAAATAGATTCTGATGGTCTATCTCCATGGGATTTATTGGACTTTAGTGTAGCAACGGTTACATAATAAGAGGTTGTGTTTTGTTGCTGCGGTGGTTGTTTCTTTTTCACTTTTCTCTCCACTTGAACTAGACTACCTCAAGGAGGGATGAAACCACTTTTTAGCACTAATTTTTATCACCAAAAGTAATTGCAAAAAGATTACTTTTCTTCCCGACTTAAAATCTTCAAATACCCTTCTAATAAAGATAATTTAAAATCTCAACAAACACTGTCAACTATTTCTTCATTCAAGGAATGAGGAGATACTGTATTCTCATAGCAATAGGCACAGAACAGTCTTTGGAATATAGTATTTATGGGAGGAGAAAACATTGGTGTTAACATAATCGTATAGCTTTCCTGAGGGTGCAATTAAACTCTATGACAAGTTATACCACTTGCCTAGTCGAAAGTTTATGCAATAGGAATGAATGGACACTTTCAGCTTGAGTCGCTGAGACAATGGGGAAGATGGCAACAAAATGTTAAAGTGAAAAATTAAATAACTCTCCCCCTCCAAAACAGATTTAAGGCTAAAAGAAGGTGGCTTAGGAGGGACTGAGGTTCTAGAATAGTCCATAGCTTCATAGGGAAGAAGGAGCCTGAATGGAACTCATAGATGAAAGGGGCAGAAGTATGACAGAAATATGATGGAAGATAAAAAGAAGGGTGTATGAAGGAAGTTGTTCACAGCAGTCAGTGCTACTGAGAATTGGAAAGATAAAAGTCAAATAGACATTAAGTTTGAAGAACTAAAAATGTGTGTAGGCTGACAAGCCACCATTTGACAAGCCTCCAAATATTTAACCTGTAGGAGGGAGACTAGTGAAGTAGACAGGCAAAAAGAAAAAGGAAGGGGTTGGTTGGGGGGGAGGGGGCAGAATGAGTAGATAACTGATATTTTTTTCTGTCTAGTTATATAGAAGATAAACGTGACCTGGACAATTTGTTACCGCATACCTTATTAGGAACACAAGAAGATGAGGGCAAAGAAACTCAGCAGATAATAACCAGGGTGACCAGTACTATGTTATTCATTCACATTTTATGTGTTGGGAAAGAAGATAAAGTGTAGAAGGAAGTTTCTGTTCCACCCAGTCCCGCAGCCATTCAGTCCTAAAGAAACACACAGAAGCTTATATTAATTATGAACTGTTTGGCCTACTAACTCAGGCTTATTATTAACTACTCTTACAACTCAAATTAACCCATAATTCTTGTTTATGTTTAGCCGTGTGGCTTGGTACGTTTTCTCAGTAATGCATTCTCATCTTGCTTCCTCTGCATCTGGCTTGTAACTGTGTCTCTGCCTTTTCTCTTCCCAGAATTCTGTTAGTCTGGTTCCCCTGCATATACTTCCTGCCTGGCTACTTGCCAATCAGCATTTTATTAAATCAATATGAGTGACAAATCTTCACAGTGTACAAAAGCATTACCCCACAGCAATAAAGTAGCATTTTCGAGCGGATAAAAAGATGTAACTGTGTGAGGTGGTGGTGGCGCACACCTTTAATTCCAGTACTTGGGAGGCAGAGGCAGGTGGATCTCTGTGAGTTCGAGGCCAGTCTGGTATACAGAGGTGTTTTAGGACAGCTAAGGTAATACAGAGAAACCCTGTCAAAAAAAAGAAGAAAAAAAGATGTAGCTAGAGAGTCCACATAGAGATGACATTGCTATCATAGTAGGAAAGGGATCACATATGGGCCAGTACACTTTCGGTATGTCTTTTACATGACTGCCATATAGTGTTTACAGTTACAACTAACACATAGCACTGTTAAGTAGGCATGTTACATGGGTGTTTCATATTAATTCATGAGTCACTTTTCTACAGCATTTGTATGACTGGTTTCTTTTTAGACTGAAAAGATGAAGTCCTTCAGAAGGGTTAAGTAATTTTTCAAGTTATAAACTAACAAACAGCACATCTGGGATTCAAAATCGCTGAATTCAAGGTTTATATTGTTTTCAGAATATCGTGTTACCTGGCTTAAATGAGGAAGGAAAGCTAAAAAGAACAAGGAAGTGAAATCAGAGAGACTGTCCAAAGGTTTAAATTTAGTGACCCTGCAATGGTAGTTCAGATATTCCCATATAGTGACCTGTGAATAGCTTTAGTGTAACACTGGCCAAGAGGTAGTGGGGCCCAATGGAATCAGTTCTGCAAAGAAAATGAAAGACAAAAGCTGTGGCCTGCACCCAGTCCTTGATGAGAAAAGTCTCCAGAGATTGCCTAAGTAGTGAGGATTATTAAAAGCCCTAGGAGCCCCGGATCTTACTTCATTTTCCCAGGTATTTCCCCCAGTGCTTTGAAATATGTCTGTTTAGCTTTCACCTTCAGCAACACTCACTCCATATTAGCTTCCTGCCTAAGGGAAAATAATTGCAGCTCACTCCTGCCAGTTACACAACTAAATCACTTAGGTGTGCATTTCACTGATCAAGAGCTAATTCTACTGTGAGTGCCATGTAGATTGATATAAATATTCAATAAAGCTGTGCATTCATACTTTGTGAACATAAATTATATACAAACAGCATGTATCATGGATCTCCTGAACAGTTGTATTCCAACACTGGTATATATTCCCACTGACTTTCTTCTTGGCTTTCTCAGTCTCCCATTGGGCTCTCACTGCTATCCACAAGGGACAGTCTCTGAAGTCAACAGTCACTTTTGTTAACAGGCAAAGGCTACAGGTAAAGTATGGTGAATGTGCTATCTATGTGAAAATTCATGGAAATCCACCAGACTGCATGTCCTACACTATTGAAATGCCACATTTCAATCGTGCACAGATACACTGCTAAAATCTCTGAGACTCCCGAAGCACCGTGTAAAATAATGTACATCCTAAGAGGGCATAATTTCCTCAAGAATCAAATCTGGCTCACCACCGGCCTGTTTTTGTACCCCACTAGACCTAAATTTGATTTTTAAACTTTGAAAGATTTAAAATACCAAATTTAAAAGTATGACAAGAAAATGAAATTCAGACTTCCAGTGTCTATAAGTAAAGTTTTCCCATATGCAGCCATGCTCCTTCATATACATTTTGGGTGTGGCTGCGTTCTTGTTGGCATGGCAGAATTCAGGTTTGGTAAGCAGACTTTATTGACCTTTAGGCCTAGAATATCTAGCCATGTACAGAAGTTGCCAGTTCTTACTATGCTTTGATCAACAAGATTTTGTTTTTATTATTGGTTTCATTATTCTTCCCCAGAGAGAATAAAATAACAAGATAGAGCATAGCATCTATGGATATATGGTTAGATGCAAGAGCACACTAAGAAGATATTTACAAGCTGGAGATCCAGGGCAGCAAGGAGTATAGTTCAGCCCCAGTCCTCAGGCTTGAGAGCCAGAGTTGGCAGTCACTTGCCCCTTAAGCCAAGCACCAGTGATTAAAATCTCCTTCTCTTCTTTGCTCTATCTAGTCCCTCAGCAAATTGTATCATGCCCACCTATCATGGAGAGGGCAATGTGTTTTACTGACTTCACCAACTCAAATCTAAGCTCATCTGGGGTCACCCTCACAGACATGTGTTGTAGGAGGTTGCTTGTTTGTTCCCGGATGCTCAGCTCCAAAATGATCACACAGAAGTCATATTATTTGCAATACGGTTTGGCTAATAGCTTAAGTGTATTTCTGGCTAACTCATATCTTAAATTAACCCATCTCCATTAATCTATATATCACCACGAGGCTGTGGCTTACCGGGTAAAGTTCCAGCATCTGTCTCTGGTGGGGCTACATGGCTTCTCCTTGATTCTGCCTTCTCTCTCCCAGCATTCAGTTTAGTTTTTCCCACCTAGCTCTACTCCGCTATATCAGGCCAAGCCAGTTTCTTTATTCATTAACTAATAAAAGCAACACATAGACAAAAGGACCTCCCACACCATTTCCCCTTTTCAGCTTAAATAAAAAGTAAGGTTTTAATTTTAACATAGTAAAATTACTTATAACAAAACAGATATCAAGCAAGAATTACAGTTACAATGTTTATTTCTACCCTATCTTTTATCATAACTAAGAAAAACTATAACTATCTATTCTTCAACTCCATCAAAGACTCCAGAAGGATATAATATTACTTAAGTAAACAGGAAGTGCTTTGCAAGCAACTTCCACAACTCTAGAATTGACAGAGACATCTTGCTGTCAGGACAATCACCCAAAGTTCTCCTATATAATTGGAGCATCCATTTTCAGTCTCATAATATAGAGCAGACTTTTCCATGAAGCAGGAAATTTCAAAGACAGTTCCACCTATATTGGAGGTTTATCAGTCATTTTATTCTGTGTCCTGGCAGAATGTCTGGCAGACCTTTGATGACACAGGAACCCTGAAAGATGGTCTCACCTTTAGACACGTTCAGCAGTCATTTTCCTGTGGGTCCTGTATGTCCATTTCATACAGCATAGCATCAAGCAGTCCAGGCAAGAGCAGTTTCTTGCCCAAATAGCTATAACCAGTGCCATAAGGATCATATTTGATGCCCATCATCCTCTTGAAGTATATTGGTGTTGCCAGGACCAGATTTGTCTCATTGTCATAAAAAGTCCTAAGTTCTTAAGCATTTTAAATGTCATATTCTGTTATGTCTTTGGAAGGTTTGAAGAATGCTTATCCATCTGAAATATCTCTCTGTACATCTAGAAAACCTAACTAATGTGACTACAAGATTGACTATTATAGATGACTATCTATTAACCTATATTGTTTAATTATACATTACATTTTTAAATGAGGTACACAAATACAATACCTTTATCAAGAGCAGAAATATAAATATAAAAAGATTGATCTTAAATTTGTATCAATAAACCAAGATCCAAACCAATGCAAATCTCTATAGAATATCCCACTTTAAATGTAAACAAACATTTATAAACAATATTCGGGAATTTAGGCATAGTTCTCTCCAAACTGCTTCCCACTTTTTGATGGGTGAAGTATTTTCTTTAGCGGAGTTCACAGAAATGTTTCAGGGGGTTTTAGTCCATCAAACCACATTAGTCTGGAAGGAATCCATAGGTTCTCATCTTCTGTTGAAACAAAAGAAAAACTTTTCCAAAACAACATATTCTTATACTCAAATTTTGAAGTCAAGATACTATGTTGGTTTATCTTAGCAGCCCTTACTTAGCTCCTTCACAGACAAAAAATTCAAAGAAAACACAATAATATACATAAACACAATAATATACATAATCCAGACTCTCTCTGTAGTTTCCATCTTTATGTGGCTTATTATTTTTACTTCCTTTAATCTATGACTATTATACTCTGTCCCTTTAAAGACTTTGTTTAATTTTTCAAAAGCCATTTAAACTTCTTTTTATAACTCTCTACACTCTTTTTTTTCTCTCTCCCAAGCCTACATACATTATTCAACACTGTGATCCATTTAGAGGTCTTTTTTATCTGAATCTGTCTTATTGTGTATCTGTAATTATTTTCTGACCAGAAGTGCCCCCCCCTTTTTTTAATGCTAAGCAGGTGTGAATAGATCCAACATGGCTCTGCCTGCTTGCTCTGTCCAGTCCAACATGGCTGAGGCAGGATTGCTGCCTCTGAGAGCCATGTACATTGCCCCATTTTTAGGCAATAGTGGGTCTATGTTGCCATTAAGCAAGTTGTAGCACTCTGCTTGCAAACCACATTGAAATGCTCCATAATTGGACCTCCTGAGAAAGTTAGAGCCATTTGTGCTGGCGAACCAGGGAGCTACCAATTTTTTTAAAGAAGCCATGCAGTTTTTACTGCACTTCTCTTAAAGTAGCCACAGCACCCCTGATCACTGACAGCCCATCTAGAAAAAAAAAAAGTGGTTATGAAGAAACTGTGCTAAACTCTGTTCTTTTGTATCTAGAAAACTTTTTGAAGCTTTCTCAGGTTTTAAGTGGATTTACTTGGCCACACTGGTGTGACAATTTGTTGTAGGAGGTTTCTGTGCTGCCTGGTCCCACAATATCCAGAAATAATTACACAGAAACTATATTATTTAAATCACTTCTTGGCCATTAGCTCTAGCTTCTTTTTGGCTAATTCTTACATCTTAATTTAACATTTCTATTAACCTGTGTGTTGCCACGAGGCTGTGGCTTACTGGGTAAAGTTCCAGTGTCTGTCTCCAGTGGGGTTACATGGCTTCTCCTTGGCTCCCAGCATTCAGTTTAGTTTTCCCCACCTAGTTCTACTCTGCCTTATCAGACTAAGCCAGTTTCTTTATTAATTAACCAATAAAAGCAACACATAAACAGAAGAACCTCCCACACCAGGCATACTCAGTAATAATGTTCAGCCAAATATCTTAACATGCCATGATATAGTCAAGATGACACCTAAAAGTCACCATCATCGTAAATATGATAATGGTGTATATGATAATTAACATTTGTTGTCAATCAGTGGAGCATGGTTTAGTCATTAGACTAGTAAATTTTACTTAAAGTTAGCTTTTCTTTTTCCCAAAAGATTAACACTGGATCATCTGTCCATATGAAGAAATATAAGACAAAATAAGGGAGAACAGGGATTCAATCAAGTGTTCACCATTTGTGAGCCAGTGTTAGCACATTACCATTATTATGAAATTTATCTTTTTATCATCAAGGTGATTATTATCATTTTTTCAAGTCTTTAAATCCTTATTCAAATGTTCATATACATATTACTATATAGTAGAATGGAAAAATTGGGCTTTGCAACCAGAGACATACAGACTTGAATCTCAGACTTATCCACAATGAAATAAGTGACTGAGAAATTATGTAACTTTTTGGAACCTTGTTTTCTTCCTTTGTTATATGGAACTCTTCCAGCAAGTCACTGAGAGGAAATTGAGGTCTGTCTGTAAGAGAATAAATAGAAAACTACCTAGAGTAGTCAGAACTCAGTTTTTATCTTTACTAGTACATTTACTATCCAGAAAATTATTTTTCTGAGCCGTTTTGCCCAACTTAACAAAATAATACCATGGCATCCAGGAAGTAGACTGTATCTAAACTATTGCCATAGTATTCAAATTTTATATTATTGAAGCCATTTGCTAATAGATAAAATAAATTCAATCTGGTGGAAGCAATAGAGAACCTACCACAGAGAATTTATGTGCATTCAACTGAGGCATTGGCAGACTCAAAACTGGACTTTCTGGGATGAAGGGGCTGTCAACACCACTTTGAAATAAGCGCTGTATGCAAGCAGATGGAGACTAGTCTTCTAGTCACCAAAAATGTTCAACTGAGAGTCAAACCTGTGCTGAGTAAATCTCTCCAATGGTCTAGTGGTTGGTGAACATGGGGTTCCCAATGAGGGCATTATATTTTTATCAGTAAATTCTGCATTACAAAACTCCTTTCGGCAACAGTCCTGGAATTTGAAGGTGTGTACAAGTTCTAAGATCTACGTGCCAATTATAAAACATACCAAACCAGGCTACTTTACTCCTTAGCATGTGAAAAGGATAACTCGAAAAGCTTAAAGACAAATTTCATTAGATGAAGGATCAAGCACCTTCTATTTGTTTTGCTATGAGTAAAACAGCAGAGGGGACAGTTTCTGCACATTCTGACAATCGGAAGAACATGATGGCCTCAGAGGTGGGCAGGAGCCCTCAGGGTTAGGTTTGCCTCTTGGTTCAGCTTTTGAACTTTCTCTACTCAAAGTTCGCAGTGGCTTCTAGGTTTCCAAATACTTCTCCTGCCTGCTGATGGTAGGAAAAGTGTCAGGGAAGGCTCTGATTGGCTAATATAAGTCACTCATTTCTGGACTAATTTACAGGTGACGTGGTCATGTTCTGTGACTGATGCCACAGACACTACATCAGATTTTATTGTTGACCAGGTAGTGAGATTCCCATATGGACCTCGTGCTTAACAAAATAAGGCTCAGCTGAAGAAGAGAGAATGAAGATCCCCAAAAGGGAAACAAGAACAGATATTAGCATGGGGAGCCCTAAGTTAGTCAGTTTCCTCAATTCCTATGATACATTGCATCTGATGTCAAAGAAATTCAAAGGCTGTGATCACTGCAACTAATCTTAAGAATATGTGATTATGGGAAACAACTTTATAGATGATAGCATGGGAGAAATGGCGAAGATCAAATATCCTTTGCATATAGCAGTGTTCTATGCTATTCTAACCATGTTTGCAATATAGTTAAAAGAACTAATTATTTAACCACCAAGACCTTTTTCCATGCATGTGTACATCTACTAAGATGTATTTCAGGGACTGGAGGAATGGCTCTGCATGTTTGCTGGTCTGCCATAAGAACCTGAGTTAGATTTTTAGCACCCATGTCAGGCAGACCACAAAGTAATTGTAACTCTAGCTCTAAAGGATCTGAAGCCCTCTTCTGTCTTCCTCAGGGACCTGTACACATGTGGCATGCATACATAGGCACATGCACATTGATAAAAATAAATCTTAAAAATTAGGCATTTACAGAAAACAGAAAGGAGATAAAGTAGAAAAATAGTTAAGGCATTGAGACTAAAAATGAAGAGGATTAGAGGGCAATATGTTAAGGAGAAATTAGAGACCGCCTGTCAGTAGGGTTGTTGTTCATGATTCAGATTCCCTCATTTCACCAACTTGTAATGGTAACACATCTATAAGCTCTGTTAATAAATCAAGTTTCTTGCCTTAAATCAGTGGTTATCAGCCTGTGGGTCATGTCTCCTTTGGGGGATTGAATGACCCTTTTTCACAGGAGTCACCTGAGACCATCCTGCTTATCAGATATTTACATTATGATTCATAACAGTGGCAAAATTACAGTTATGAAGTAGCAATGAAAATAATTTTATGGTTGGGGGGTCAACACAACAGGAGGAATTTTATTAAAGGGTTGCAGCATTAGGAAGGTTAAGAACCACTGCCTTAAATAAAGAGAGATTGATGGGTATGGTTATATTTATAGTTTCCACACAAGGAGAGTAGAATTAGGAGGACCAGGAATTTAAGTCCAGCACCAAGCATGAGACCCCATAATGGATAACCAAGACTCCAAAATGGCATGACTTATAATCATCAGGATCAGAGAAATCCAGGGTATGTAAACTCACCATTGTTTGGAGACTTGCTTTTTGGTAAGACAGACAGAGCATAGGAGACTATCTGTAGATTTTGTACTTCTAGTCAGGGTAGGACTCATCCCATCATCCCCTCTTCTCACAAGTCTTGATTCAGGAATGGTGCTGTCCCAGTGTATGAACATTCTCAACAAGACTCATTTCTTAAATGCTCAGAGACTTTTTTTTCTGTCTTTATTTTCTTCAGGTACTCTCTAATTTCTCCTTAACATATTTCCCTCTAATCCTCTTTATTTTTAGTTTCAATGCCTTAATTTTTCCTACTTAGTGATTAATTCCTACTAATCCTTAGTTTTTATCTATTTTTACACTTAAACTTTTTATCTTATGAGCTTAAGCATTTTATCTTATTCTTTAATCACTTATAGTTTTACAACTTTAATGATCCACACTTTTATCTTTTATTTTAGAACTCATTTGTTTAATCTTATTTTCAAACCCAACATTTTATTCTATTGGAATCTTAATTCTTTTATATGCACTTTTACTTTATTCTTTGAATTTATTTTTAATTTTTCCTCTACTGTTCAGCTGCTTTGATTTTCTCATTCTTCTATATTTCTTCCTTTCTTGAAATATGTTCTTATAAAGATCTACAACATGAGTGCAATAGTGGAGGAGGGTGTTGGTGGTGGTGGTGATGTTATGGTGGCGGAGGCAGCTGCTGTGGTAGCGGCAGTGTAATGGTAGCAGGGGCAGTGGTGGTAGTGGAGGTGGTGGTGTGGTGGGGGTGGTGTGGTGGTGGTTGGAGTGGTGGTGGTGGTAGTAACATCATTAATAATACAAATTGAGTGTCTCTTATCCACATTGCTTATTACCAGAAGAATTTTGGATTTTGAGTCTTATTATTGTACTGTGTTTGCTTGTTTTGTGTGTTTGTTTTGAGATGAGGTAGCTCTGTCTGGCCTGAAACTCACTGAATAGCTCAGGCTGGACTCGGACTCACAGAGATCCACCTGCCTCTACCTCCCAAGTACTGGCATTAAAGGCACAAATGACCATGGCCAGCTCCTTCTTTTGCATACACACAAGATAACTTGGATTAATACCTACATTTAAATATGAAATTCATGACCCAAAAGTACCATACACATATAAACTGAAGGCATTTCATGTAATACTTTTAGTTAGTAAATCTGAAGAATCAATGACTATTATTATGGTTTGAATCTGAAATACCACTCCCCTCCACCTCCCCCCCGCCACTCCCCCACCACCAAACTCATGCTTTGAAAGTGCAAATGCCAGTTTGTGACCTTTTTTAAGCCTGGGAGCTTTTGGGAGGCAGAGAAGGAGAAAGGATAGAAGGGAGGGGGGGAGGAAGGTGGGAGACATTGTCTTCAGAGGTAGGGCACTAGGTTTGGGCCTCTGTAAGATAACACCCCAGCTCCTCAGTCCAAGTTGTCATCTTTGCTCTCTGGTTTGTAGTATGGAGGAGAGGGCTGCATTCCCGGCACCCGGTTAGCTTATGCCCAAAATAATTACACAGAAACTGTATTCATTTAAACACTGCCTGCCTGGCCCATAAGCTCTAGCCTCTTCTTGGCTAACTCTCATATCTTAAACTAACCCATATCTAGTAATCTGTGTATCACCACGGGGTCATGGCTTACCGGGAAGATTCTAACCTACATCCATCTCAGGCCAGAGAAACATGGTGTCTGCCACATTGCCTTCTCTCTCCCAGCCTTCCGTTCTGTCTACTCCTCCCACCTAAGGGCTGCCCTATCAAAAGGCCAAGGCAGTCTCTTTATTCAACCAATGAAAGCAACAGAAATACAGAAGGACCTCCTACACCACTGGTTAATTACAATGCAACAAAATTGCTACACACTCCCAAAGTAATAAACTCAACCACAGGACCAGCAGGAGCAGACTTGAAAGCCCTCTGAAACTGTGAACTAATATAACTATTCTACATTGAGTTGCTTTCAGGAAATTTGTCAAAGGTAACAAATAAAGAAAGCTGGTATTGTGAGTGTAAGCACTGTTGTGTTAAACCTGGCTATGTGGTTCTGCAGCCTTTGGACAAAGTTTGAAGGAAGAAGGTAGAAGAGTTTGGAGATGAGAGCTAATGCAGCCCTAGAATGCTACCAACGGAGCTTACTGAATCTTTTGGTGGGAGTTCAGAAAACAAGACTACCTATATAAGTGTGAACAGTAAAACTGTACTCATGAAGCTCCAGGTAAGAACACGGGCCTACTAACAATTACACTAGAAGTCATGTGTGTTACATCCTGGAAAGGAATCTAGCTATATTCTACTCATGCCCTGAAATTTTGAATGAAGCTGAATTCAACTGTCATTCACTAATCTTATTCAGCATCCAGGAATTCTCTATGGACATATAAAAAGAATACTAATATTTTTAACAACATAGAGTACAACAACAGAGCATTTTGTGCATATTTTCAACCTGGGAAGAGGGTCAAAACAGTCTCTCTACACTGGTGGTCATTTCTTTTGACCATCATATGGTAAAACATGATCCTTCTCCCATGATCCCTGTGTGGAGCCAAGGGAACCCTGAGAGAATGTGAAAAGAGCATATGAAGTGTTGAGTGAGTGTAAACTGTTGACATGGGTCCAGCAATGCCAATGACCCAATGCCTCAGGCCCATGGGAATGGCAAAGCCTTCTGGACCAAGGTGAGGCTCTGAGAGATGCCAAAGCCTTTCTCTGGTTCAAGTGTGAATGTTGACGAGGTGTGCAAGCGCACACTCTGTTCATGAACTATTGATCTATTCGTGTAAAAACTAGCAACCACAGCTTGCTCTTTCTGAATGCTTACAGCCTGAGATTGCTAGCCAGGAGAGCCCTTCCGCCCAGACTAGCTAACTTCTCCTTGTATGCTGTACACAATAACTTCACCAAGCTTCCAGGTGGTTGCAGAATAGGTTCCAAGCATTCCTGTGTGTGTGTGTGTGTGTGTGTG
>PVIU01018949.1:0-37684 GCA_004026605.1 Ondatra zibethicus
AATAAACAATCATAATCTCTCAAATGATCTTCCAAAATGGTATTATTATTGGGCCACCACTAAGTAATTAAATTTGATTTGTATCTACATTAATTAATTAACCTTAATATTTCCCAGAACACTTAAGCTAATAATAGATCTTGAAAGACCAGATTGTATTTTGTTATAATTATTTCCAGTACACTAGCATCATTAGAGAATAACCATCAGCCGGGCTTCACATGTGTGGGTATCATCTACCAACCACAAATCACATCAGTGAGTTCTTAATTTACTTTCTTCATTAGCTATTAACATTAGACAGAATTCCCTACTGAAAGTTAAGATTGTTTGGCATGGGCTTGCATTTTGTCATTGACTGATCTTGTACAAAAGCATGTGCTTTTAATTACATCCCTTGAGTGGATTTTTACAGTTTAGTTTTAAGAGTTTTCTTGAAAATACATTTTATTAGATATTATAACAACAATTATTACTTATCAGCACTTATACCCAACTATACATATGATCTTAGAAAAGGTCAATATGAAATAATTCAAGTCATTTATATTAGAATATAAATGAATAGGTGCAGACATTATTCTGTTAAATATTTAAATATCTTCAACACTTCAAAGTAAGACAGAATTAGGAGGCTTTAGTGTCTTGACTACAAATAAAAATGCTGATACTTAGAGTTGAGAAAAGGGCTCAGCCGGCAAAATGTCTGCCACACCAGCATGAAAACTTAAGATTGGATCCCTAACACACACACACACACACACACACACACACACACACACACACACACACACACACACATATGAATGAACTGGCAGTGCACATCTGCAATTCCAGCAGTAGGAAGCCAGCCGGGAGGATCCTCGAAACTCACATTACAGCCAGACTGGCCAGTTGGTGAGCTCCAGGTTCAGTGAGAATCTGTCTCAAAAACTAGAGTGAAGAAAGGCCGAGGAAGACTAACATTAACATCTGGCCTCCACAAGCATATGTTCACACTGGCATGTGCACTCACACTCAGCCACCCACACACAGATTCTCTCTCTCTCTCTCTCTCTCTCTCTCTCTCTCTCTCTCTCTCTCTCACACACACACACACACACACACACACACACACACACACACACAAAGTTGATGCATTTCTAATACAAACCACTAAATGCTAGGATAACAACTTATTATCAGGCTGCATTATGTTCTCAGATCTGTTCCACATTTATGTAGATGTGGTTCGACATAATTAAAACACCACTGCTGATATTACTACACTCTGCAGCTACATTTAAAACCTTTATTCACAGAAAAGCAATGTGCAAAAGAAACGGATGATGATTAAGATCTCTTTAGTTCTAGAAATCAAACAATCAATAAAAGTATACAGCCTCTGTCTCTGCTGCTGATCAGATTGGATCAGCAACCATGGTTAATGGACCCTTGAAATTAGATAACCTTTACATTTAAGCTTAGCTATGAATTTCTTTATCGTGCCTTGAAAAGAATAATAAATTCAGGCTTTGTGTGCATCGTTAAACAAACAAAAACATCATTCAATGAAACTTCCTTGTGTCAGCAGCTCTGTCTGTGTACTGTAGGGTTCAAAGAAAGCCATCTCTTTCAAAACTAGCTACGTAATTGAGTAAACTAGAAACGCCCCCTTGACAACAACCTAGGATGACTGCACACATCCAACTTCATTACATGATGAGAACATCTCTTTACTCTGGATCTAATGTGTGGACCTAGCTTTGGAGAACATAGAGATTCATTATAAAAAGAAGACAAGAAATACTAGTATTTCTAAACTGCGGAAAACTAGCACAGTTACATATATTTAATACATTTTTTTATATTGTGTTTAAGTTCTTGGTGCTTAGCTCAAGAATAAATCTTAGTAACACAAAGAAATGTGCAGAGGCAACAAGCCTACATAGCACCTGCAAATACCTGGTAGCAATGAAATTCTACAAAGTCAAGCTAAAACCTTTTTAAGATTAAAATGCTGGGAATGTAGGACCATAATTTCATTCTACTTTAAAAAAATGCTTTTCCATTTCTAATATCTCTCATTTCATTGTCGAGATTATAATACAGTAATAATTTTATACACTGGTGGTTGATCTAGAAACTCGAGGGGCAAGAGAGAGAGTCACACAGGCCTGAGGACCTGAATTTGATTCTCAGAACTCTGTAATCAGAGCCCTGGGGAGGTGGAGACAGGTGGATCCTTGGGCACACGCTTGCTGTCCAGCCAGCTGGTCTAAGCATACCTTACCCAGTAAGTCACAAAAGTGAGAGACTGTTTCAGAAAACCTGATAGAATGCTTCTGAAGAATGACACCCATGGTTGGCCTCTGTCCCCCAAACTCATACGTGCATATGCTTGCAGACATATGCACAAAGAAATAAAAAGTACCAATTCTTATGAAGGTTCACCAGTTCCACCATTCTTACAAAATGTCAAAGGAAACATCAGTTTGTAAATATGGAATTTGCCCATAGTCCTCCCTTAGCAAGAATAAAATCAGTTTAATTGCATTAAATGCATGTTTTCAATAAAGCTTGGCAGAATGTTACTCCATCAAATCCCTTTCAGTCAGAAATTTTGAGACCTTCTTCAGCTTATGCCACCAAACAGAAGATTGCTTATCTATGGCTTGGTAAAAAACCTTAGGTAACAGAGTAAAAAAAAAAAAAAAAAAAAACAAGATTAACTCTAGAAACTATGAAGAAAGTTGCTTTCTCCTTATGAGAGAGTATTCTGTGTCAAACAAATAAAACACTTGTCAGCTTTGACACAGTTAAGGGCTACCTTCAGAGTTCATTAAAATTTTACAGGGATTACAAGTGCTGTTTTATAACTGAAGTTATTAGAAAACTTAGTGGGGGCAAACAGGAAGCAGAAAAATAAAACAGATATGAACTTATCTGGGCATGATCATAGTCTAAGCAAGTCCCTGGAAGAAGATTTTCTTTAGTGTGTAATGTATATTGCTACTAAATTCTATTTCCACAAAATTCATTACCAACAAAATACATCTCAGTAGGTAAAATCGTAACAACATAGAACAGATACTAACACAAACACTGTCCACCTCTGTCCACTACAGGATGATAAGCACAATCCCTCATTTCTTTAATTTCAATATGTAATTGAATTCAAGGACCACTCATTTCTATTGTACAACATTAAAGAAATCTATGGACTCCAGAAAGTCCTACAAGGGAAACCCCAGCCCCATATTTTTGCTTTCTTATTTATTTATTTTTTTGGCAGACTCTGTAGGAGGAATGTCATTCTTGGTGAACATATATTTGCTGTTTAAATATGTTACCTATTGGTAGCTCCAACATTAACCAGTTTTAGAATTCATCACATGAACATATTTTTCCTCCTTTAATTTCATAAATTACTAACGCTTCAGTCAACATTGTTATTCATGATAAGGTCCTTTGATGTACCTGCAGATACTACCATGTTCTCGCTTTTGTCCTTCTGGGCGGCTAAATACAAAATCATCTCCAAGACTAGGCAGGAGACCTTGTTCTCTCAATAACAGCTCTTGATAGAACAATCATTTCATAATTGACTGCTCAGTATTACAGCAAGGCACCACGATAGGGTAAAACATTAATAAGGAAGAGAGAGTCAATTGCTTACCATTTCTTTGTCTCTGTGAGAATGCTTGGGAGAAACCTTATTTCTGTCTCTATTTTATATCACTAGGGTAAAAAGGGTTGTATAATCACAGAGAATAAAACCAGACTGGGAAATAAATAAATAAATTGGTCTCCAATTGAAGAAGCAGGACGGATCATATGTCATGATTCAACATTAGCCTTCAAGTAGATGCAATACCGTATATTCTCATGATATACAATATCAAATAAAAGTTAGAGAAGTCATGCCTGGTAGCCAAGGTATTCTCCAGAGGTGTTTCAGTTTTAGGCTTTTCCAGATTCGTGCACAGCAATGGAGTTAGAAAGCTTTGAGGTTTATTGAGTATTTGTTTTCAATATTTATGTGCTATGTATACACACATAAGTACTCTGCATGATTTATAATGGAATAAAAATTTTCAACTCATCTCAAGTAATCTATTAAATTGTGTTACAAATTCATTTTATCATGCCCTACAATTTATGCAAAATATGTAAAAGGCGAAAGTAAAAAACTGAAATTAAGATCTTATGTATTGTGCATATTGAAAAGAAACACCCATGAGATATCTGTTATTTTGAAAGGAATATAACTTGATAACTATGGTTCATTGAATTCCATTTGTTAAAACCATGGATGCTCACACGCATAAAAATATTCACACTCACACACACACACACACACACACACACGTAACTTACACAATTTCATCGTTCTGGAATTCAAGTTCTCCACACGTGTCCTCAAAGTCCTCCCCTCCACCTCGGGCTGTTCCTTCAATGGTTTTATAGGGAACAATAACATTTCCTCGAGCTCCGGATGTTCTCAAAACCTTCACCTCCATGATGCCAATGCTCTCGCTCACGTGAGTCACAGGTTCCTCAAACGTAAAGATGCCTGCATGGTCATCATCAAAAATGGTCACAGTGGCAGTGCAGGGGGACCCAAGACAAGCAAGTGTAGAAATATGATTGGCTTCTAGTATGCCATCTTCTGAAGCTTCAGAAGAGACTCTGATGTTGCTTAGATGCACAAGGAAGTTTTCATCCTCCTCAAAGATATCATCATCAATGATGCCGACTCTGATCTCCTTCTGGGTCTCCCCAGGTTTAAAGATAACAGTCCCTTCAGTGAATTCATAATCAGACCCAGCATTGGCTGTGCCATCTTCGGTTCTGAAATCAACAAACACAGTGTTGGTCAAGTCGCCCCCTCTGCGGATAATGGTGAGAGCCACTGTACCACAGTTCTCTAGACATTGGTATGTCCCTTGCTCGAAGAAGATCTTACTGACTGGGTCATTTTCAGCCACTTCTATGTTGACTTCATGCATGCTGACAGCCTTCCTTGCTTGGTCAGCGGCATGCCTCTTCAAAATGTTGCCAGCTCCAGTCATCAGGCGAGTAGCTTGAATCCGATAAAATGCTCGGCTTTTTTGCTGCTGACTTAGGACTTGATAGTTGGCTAATTCTATTAATTGCTCAATTTCCTTTTCCGGATGCTTCTGCTTAAGTTCCTTCAGAATCCTTGCCATCTCACGCCTTGCTTCCTCATCATCTTGGTCCCTCTCATCGACTTCCAAAACCAGAGCACCATCTAAGAAATTGTCAACGTGCGAGTTGACCACTTTCCCATCCATTTCAATTTCAGCTTTGGAAGCTGGCCTGTCTCCTTCATGTTCAATAATCATCCCCCTCTGCTTGCCAGCCCTATATCGCTTGTAGACATACTTGTAAAAGAGAAGCCGCCTGTCTGCTACCCAAGCGAACACAACACAGATGGGAAAAAAGAAGAAAGTGAGCAATCCTTCCCAGACCTCCACAACACCAGGAGAGATGACAGACAGAATTATATAAAGCCAGGTATAGGCAAAGATGCTCCAGGCTGCTGTCACAAAGAACACACGCAAATGCTTGATCTTCCTTGTCTCTCCATCAGGGACCACGTAAACACAAAGTGCAATGATGATGAACATGTTAAAGGCAGCGCTTCCCACGATGGTGCTGGGACCAAGGTCCCCTGCAGTGAAGTTATGGCCACATACTTCAATGACAGAGAGGAGAATCTCAGGAGCAGATGATCCCAGAGCCATCAAGGTCAGGTTTGACACCGTCTCATTCCAGATCCTTACCGTAGTCTTGGTGGTCTCCCCATTGGGCTTCTTTATGGTTATTTCTTTTTCTTGAGATGTGATGACTTCTATGGAGGACATGAACCGGTCAGCGATGATGGAAACTCCGAGAAACATGTAGACCATGGCCACAAAATACACAGTTGCTCTAGCAATTTTATCCCCAAAAGATGGGTCTTGGGGTTCCCAAATGGGAAGAATCACCCCTTTCTTGCAGTAATATGAGCCAGTACATTCAGTAGTTTCATTTCCTCCTGTTTCCGACTCTGCTTCCGCAGTTATATGGTCAACATGGGAAAACAAGAGAGCCACCATAGCTACCAGACGAAATCCCATTGAAACAGTCGGTGAGAGACTTAATCGCAACATGTTGTACAATGAGACTTCCAAATGTCCCAACCTAATAGTAAAAAAGGGGGGAGGAGGGATGAGGAGGAGAGGGGAGGAAAGAAATCACATAATCAGTACCAAGTCATCATTAATAACTTGTTCATATTACTTTATGTTTAGCCATCGCAAAATCTCCGGGAAATCATTATTCTAAGACTCTACCAGTGACTAAACAATCATCTGCAAAATTTACAGTTCCATCTCTCTGTGGATTTTCTACGTGTAGTCCCATTTGCCAAGCAAGACACACAATGACTCCCTGGAAATGACAAGTCCCATTACAGTGCAGCTCTTCTGAGCACACACTGGTGCACACTAACAACCAACATTAAACAGAAAGCAAAACTTTTGAAGCATTAAGTAATTTCTTCCTTATTGCTCAAGTGGATTTTCTTTTACATTTGAGTTAGTACATTATCTTTGGAAACTATTTCATTGAGAAAACCACCTTATTAAGATACACATCTTGAAACTCAGATTCTGAGAAAAGCCTCCGAATACAAGGCATGTTGATTATCTTATATCCTGGAGTACACCTTTATTTTATTTTGCAAAATCACATCCCACTGCTCCAGGCTTCCTTGGAAACAGAGAAATCTTCAAGCTTGCTGGCAATCAAAACTCAGGAGTATTTGGTCTTGTGAGGGAAAAGTATTTTTGCTGAAAATGTAGCATTTCTACATTTTAAATACAGTTTTTAAAGGCATGTTTTCTTAGGGCACCCTCCCCACCCCAATTCTGGCAAGTCTGAGCTTCTGATAGGTGCTCAGCTGACCACATGGCTCTTCAAGCACAGCTCTCCACATCTGGATGCACAGCCTGCTTTGGAAGCTGCCGACATTGGGCAGCAGAAACGAGAGATCACCGGGCCAGGGCTGAGCTGTGTGGAAGAGCCCGGAGGGCCGTGAAAGGAGCCAGAAACCTTCTTTCTCAATGTCAATGTCACACTTTCCAGGTCATCCCAAAACAGACATTTGTAGTTCTATAGTGAGCTCAAGTGACCAGAACATGCAGGTGCAATGATTCCATCTAAACTATCACACATAGCATGAAAACTGTGACCACAAAGTGTGCATATAATCAAGAGCTTTTGGCAATTAAGGACATGGCAACAAAATCATGGAGCAGCACAAGGAGTGGTAAAAGTGAAGTTGTCGACTGGGCTACCAAGGTCCCAGATTCACCCAGTAGCTCATGCAAAACTTAGCAGAAACCTCATATCACCTCTGCCTCCAAGGCCTGGGATTTGGGGTCAATGCAAGAGAAGATCTGTAACATTCATCCGGAATGCCTCAGGGAAGGACCATTTATTGCATCCATGAAGCATGGGTGGAAAAGAGGACCTAGGCAGAACGCTGTAGGAAGCTAAACCAAAGTCAGATGTCCTCATTTTTCCAGTCTGGCTGTAAGTCACTTCACTTTTGCCTAAGTTTTCTGACCCATGTCTGTTCTGGATGGCTGGTACATTAAACCACAGCAAGGCCCGGAGAATCCCTTACCCACCACATAGCAGCAGACCTTCTGGATCCTGCTGTAGCCAAGCTCCCTTCTCTCAGAACTGATGAGAGATGGCTTTTTTTTTTTTACACTTTTCACACACTAAAAATAAAAACAGGTTTTCAGACATCTAATTTAAATAAAAGGATGATAAATAGGAATCTGTATATTCAAAGCCTGCAAAAGTTCCTAGTCAGTCTTTCCACCTGCTTAGTCATTGCAGATCTTGTGTGGATTGGGAGTCTTTGCCTACAATGAAGTGATATTCAGCCAGCTAGCTAGAGGAGTGAAAGGTCTAGTTCTAATTTGTGGGTCCACTTAGGCCACAAACACTTGTGTGTTTAATATGAATTTCGTAATCATCTCTTCTGTCCCGAGGATTCACCAGTTACTAAAACACAGATCTCTGTCTTCGTTAATTTATTTTCTAATTCAGAGGTAACAGATAAATAAATATAAATACTGGCTATTAAAATGTGTCATAGTGGAACAGAGAAGAATCAGTTTAAGGACAGACTGTTTGTATATTAATGTGCATGCATAAGAGGCATGCCTGATTTTATTTAGGTGCTCAAAGGTTAGGTAATAGTTGAGCAAAGTCCAAAGGGAAGGAAGTGATCAAGTCTTGTAGATACCTGCAGGAAGAGGATTCCAGCCAACTACAAATGTTGAAGGGCCTAATAATGACAATACTTGGCTCAGTGTGTCTAGATCCACTGAGACACTAGTGTGCTGAGAGCAGTGAATGAGGAAGATAGGACTCTGGAGGATGGAGGCCTTGGCCTTGATAGGAATGGAAACAGATCCTCTTGAAGAGGCAGCTCGTTACACTGTGGTGTCATTTATTTTTTCAGATAGCTCTCTCAACTGGATCAGTGTTGAATTGACTGTGGGACTGGATGTGGAATCAAGACTATAAAAAGATTGGAGTTTTAAAGGAGCTCATAGTCTGGCAGGTATACAAATTAAAGATCAGAAAGCTAACATTTAGAAAGAAGAGAGCCTTTGTAGTGCTGAGATGTTCTATGCAAAGCATCTTGAGAGCCTAAAAATATAAGAAAGATTAACCGGAAGAGTCAAGACTGCTATCTATCTCTACGTCTGACATATTAACAACTCTGCCCAAATTGCTGTCAAATCTAGTACTCCACTTTCCGTGCTTCAGTCAGTACTAACTTCTACAAAGCAACGAAAATATTTTCAACCATCTTAAAATTCCTTATTGTTCTTTCTCTTGCTTATTTCTCTGTAGTCAATGACTAGGTTCTGCTGAAGACCCTTTAAAATCTGACCTCTGAGCTCCAGGATGCAGTCTTTCCTGCTTGCTGAGAAGACAACACTGGCTTATCTCTGATCTATTACCGACTGCTTTCTGTGTCCCAGACTAGCCAGATGTAAACACTGCTGTAGACATCATGTTAAGGTTTTTATGTGTATCAATTATTTATAATATCAACAAGAATCATTTCTTGTTGTGCCCTCCTAGTGTGTTAAGGTTCCCATGACAACGTAGGCAGCTAGCACCCCTCTGGAACTTTTTGGTACCCTTACAATAACTCTATGTTAAAATGGGATAAATGAAGCTTAAACAGGTTAACTCCATATGGAAAATATAACTCTATATTTGGATTGGGATAACTGAGGCATAGGCAGGTTAGTACTTGGTGAAAGTAGTTCACATAGTGAACTCTTGAATGAAAATTAAACCCTGGTCTGGCTCAGAGAGTAATAGCTTCACCTTGATACTAGGTAAAGCAATATTTGACAATAGTTGTATTTCTGTTTGAACTAGCCCTTCAGAACCCCCTTTGGAGCAAGAAGGACTGTGTTAGCATCATTCTCGTGGAAGGCCCCGGCAGCCTGGATTTTTCTCTTATGGATTAGATACTGAAGCAGACAAGCATCAACGACAGCACAAGAGCTGGCATGTTCCTAGAGACAGCTGCCCTGCACGCCCTAGCCTTTAGCAATTGCCTGGCAACCACTTCCTGTGTACACTGTCAGGGCAATCAGGTCCGCCAACAAAAGCTTTGCCCTCCATCCCTACTGTAGCCCATATCTGACACTGTTCTCAGCCAGAAGGCTAACAGATGTGGAAAGGCAGGTGGATCTGTACAAATCCATCATCATGATCCGTATCAACAAACAGAGAGGAGGGGCAGTGAGGGGCTTCTGAGATGACCTAAAAACATCACAGTGATTTTCAAAAGGAGACAGCACAATAATTTGTGAAATCAGTGGCTACTAAACACTGATGTAACTTATTGGCAGTGATGCAGCTGGAAGGAACTCTCTGGACTTCAGTTTCTGTCTCCATTAAATTAATACCAAATGCAAATACTCATTAGGATATGAATCGGTGTTATATGCAAGGCAGTTCCTTTTGTGCCCTATTGTCTCCCTCTGCCCAGGGTCTTTTTCTTCATCATTTGACTAGTTTTATTTCATCTTCCTTACATACCCCTTTAACATACTTCCATAGAGATTGAGCAGGCAATAATCTAAGATCATAGAAAAGCAAATACAAATCTTATTTCTTTTCAGACTTTCTTATATTCTTGCTCAGTCTATTGAATACTAGTACAAGTGTACATTGATTATGATGGATTCAGATCAACTATAGCCAAGGATCACTTAGAAACATCCATTAAACCATACAAAATTGTTCTTCGTATTATGTCAAGAATATTTGGATTATTTTCTATATACTGCCCTTTTTAAAAAATTAAAACAAGACACCAGTATCACATATAGGTTACAGAGATGAATGATAGTGACAGATGATGATAAAAAGCCAACCAGGTGCAGGTAAGTCAGTCACTTATATAAAAGAAGAGTTACAGATGTAAGGAACCGACATGGACAATCGGATGCTCATCCAGCTATCAAGGTAAAGAGCCTCCACTAAAGAGAAGCAGAGTGCTTCTCCAAAGGGTACTTTGGAGACTGTAGCCAGTTTCAATTATAAAGCGTACTGACTCAGAGAAAAGGAATATGCGGGATTCACACCAGCCTAGCTCACTAGATGGCCCAATCACATTCCGTTGATTGGCAGTTGCTATTATTCCAAGCAACTCCTAGACTTCCTTTCCTAGGGACCTAAAATTCCCTTCCATGTCATCCATGCTGCTGGAACTCTTTAAAGCTAAGCAATTAATCTATTTCTAAGACAACAGTTAAGCAAATGTAAACTTTTACCCACAACCGATACAAGGACATTCGAGCTCCTCTAAATAAGGAGGGAACAGCCAAGGCTGAAAGCTCTTTGCATCTGACCACTCCATCTGGGATGCTAAGTACAGCACCTAGTTCCCAACCATAGTCCTTCAGACCACAACCAGACTTCAGGAAAGGACTCATTTCCCCCAGTCAATCTGCATCAACACCATGGTAACAACCCTCCCTCCACACTATCAAATAGAGAAAACAGTGTTCCATCTCTGCTGATGGGTAATGAATAAATTGGAAGGATTTTGAAGGAGACAGGCTGTGAGAGGCCAGATCTGAGCTCATGACCTTCTTTTTGAACTAATAAAACCGAAGTCAGGATCCTGTCTCGTGTCAGGAAACACCCACTTAAATTGCCCAGCAAAGGAAGTGACTGGGGTAAGCATTAGGCAATGGGGTCCTAAAAAAGGAAAAGAGATTTAAGCTTTAAGCAAATGAAGACATTACAGACAAGCCACATGTCCCACCTACTAGTCCTTCTCTCTATTTTTGTCCTTAGCACTTACTACTTTTACATGTTAAATAATTTATTCAATGATTTTATTTATTGTTGTCTTCCTCCAACAAACCTAAACCTTATAAGACCAGAGATTTCTGTTTCTTCTTGTTATTTATTTATTTATTTATTAGAGTGATTTTTTTTTTTGTCAGTCAGAATTGGTGCATAGAAGATGCACAGCACATGTCTACTGGATGAATCAAACAATTCTCATAGGGTCTTGTGCTGGTTCATCAACAGTCTGGTGCTGTATGAGAATCTGGGAACTGGGCCTGGGCACCTGCACTTAATCTTCACTATGTGAAATGAATGTGCACTCCATCAGCACAGGTCGGCATCAGGATGAAAAGCCAACAGCAGTGTCATCCAGAAGAGAGGAAATCAGCTCTCCAGGCTTAGGGCAATGATCTCAAGCTGGAAAAGCTGGTCTCTAGCCTGGAGAGAGGGTCTGGGGACCTGGCTTCTTCCCCAGCCTGTGGTGACAGGGTGGCTTCAGGTTTTTCTATACCGGCTCTGGTTTGTTGACTCAATCTGTTCTGTTGAGAGCATCAAACACTGTGAACATACTTAAGGGCACATCTATTCCCTCTCTTCTCAGTGTAACTCAAAAATGTCTGATCAAACCTCCCCGGCACCCGCCATGCTAGACGTTCCAGAACAGGGAAGAAAACCCAAATCTAATTATGCTAACTCTGCATGGTAACATGAACATGTGGGAAGGAAGGAGATATTGGAAAAGGAAGAAAGGGTTCCAACAGACGACAGAGGAGGATTTAGAGAAAAGACAGTTGATAATCTAGGGCTCCACGAGGGGACTGACTTCAGAGTTACTACACCTGGGTTGTGTAGCACATGTCACAACTGCACTTACAGTGATGATGACAATAAAGGCTGAAATCGCTGGCTAAACATCACACACACACACACACACACACACACACACACACACACACACACATCACCAGTTTTCTTTTCTTCATCATCCTGAGGATTCCATCAATAGCGCAAGGAGGTTTGTGTTGGTGTTCTAATTTTACAAATTAGAAACATATAATATATGGTTTGTACTAGCCCATTGACAAAGGTTATGCAGCCTCAAATGCTATAACAAGTTTTTTTTTAATCCATGCACTTGTTATTATATCACAGTGATTTTTGTTTGTTTGTTTCTACAACAGTTTACTAATACTATTGTTTGGAAACAAAGAGCTCTGTATTAGGATACTTAGTGTAGAATAAGCTCTCAGGCTTCCTTTTCCATACGACTACGTATTTGTAGGTTGCTTTGTCTCCATGCTTTCCAGGTTTTTACTTGTGTCTCCTGCTTCTCCATCCTCTAGGCTGGAGTTTTGTAATTAAGAGTGGCAGGTCATCAGCTGAAGTCTGGGAGCCAAAATCATTCCAAGACATGTGACAAACTGAATGGTTTTCACTTTGCTCGGGAGAAACCCAAAGGTTGGGAGAGATGCTAGGAGACAGGAAGATAGAAAAACTGATAGAAAAGGAGGGGATGATGGGAACTGGAACACAATTTTGTCACAACAAAGTAATTCTTTATTATTAATAATTAAAATCTGATCAAAGATCTCAAGCAGCTCAAAATTTCACTGTCTTTACAGTTGGGACTAATAGAAAAATTAAACTGGTCAAGAGTAAATAAATAATAAAACCACACAAAGTCCTACATAGCAAGGTTACCAATTCACTCAAATGTGCCAAACACTGTGTGGCAAAGATGAGAAAATGCCCCTCCAATGCAGCTCATGCTCACTAAGGTGATACTGGAGTCAAACTATGAACCTCTTTTCTAGCAAACAGACATCTTCCATTACTGGGGAATTTCAGAAGAGGTGGGGTTCCCCTGCATTTCAACAGTGGGCATCTTCCATCACTAGGGAATCCCAGAAAAGGAGGGTTCCCCTGCATTTCAACAGTGCTATGGAATTCTCAAGTGGACTAACTGGAACTTCTTGGATCAAAGTACTACAACCATGCTTCTAGAAACTTCAGACCATTCCACCTCTGGTCCTATAATCAAGGGATTTCAAGAGTTAACTCCTGGAGGCAGAGGCCTGTAACCTATCCTCTGTATGCTTAGATTCTTCCAGGGGCCTCTTGGTTGACAACAGTAGCCGCTTTTGATGGAAATTTGCTTACCAACCCTGAGGATAAATAATAGCCCTTTTCTGATAGTTAATTGTGCATGCTGGGAAAGAATGTGGCTGTAGTTGTGCTTCTATATGTAAACCATTTTTAAAAAGGTTTGCTGCCAAAAATATTCTCCACCCTGGTATAGAGACAGTCAACCTTCAGAGATACGGGGTGGCAAGATGGATCGATGGATAAAGAGGTTTTCAGGCCTGGGGACCAGGGTTTGGATCCACAGAACACACTTAATACCCCTGTAAGTATGGCAGCCTGCTGCAGTTCTGGCACTGTGGAAGAAAGTGCAGACGTTCCCCAAAACGAACTGCAGGGGATCCCCAAAACAAACTGGTTAGCTAGCTTAGCCCACTAGGGAGCTTCAGGGTTCTATTGAGAGCCCCTGACTTAGCAAATAAAGAGGAAAGCAATTAAGAGAGTCACTTGATGTCAACTTCAGGCAAACACACTCATGGTAGAACTTCAAAGAGAAGATTCCATAAACAAAGGAATATCCAGGGAGAATAAAACTCACTAGAGCATGGACGCAGGAGTAACCCAAAAGGAACGTAAGGCATGGATAACTGCAGGCATCTAGGTCTCCTCAACTTCAGGTCACCCAAGGATCACCCGCAGACAAGAAAACCCAGGTAGCTGGGCCCCTTCCTCAGATACACAGCAGGTGACAAGTATAATGTTGCTGCCGACACTGGCAATGTTAAGGTAGTGTGATTTTGGCGCTCTTCCTTGAAAAGACCTGGAACAAAGGCCAGGTGAGAAGAAAAGGAAGAGCCGAGCAGAGTGCAGCGAGGCTGCGGAGGCAAGCGCATCTGCAGCGAACACATCCTTAGCATAAAAGTGAACGAAGTGGCACTCAGCTAGTGCCTGAGTATCCGAGGGCAGCCATGGGTTTCATGTGGCATTACAACACTGGTGGGAGAAGAATGTATCATATAGATTTGCCTTTTACAGACTGAGACCCCTGGCGGGATTAAAACAAGAAGGCCCTTCATGATTACGTTGTCAGAGAGATGGAGGACCAGAGGATGAGGGAAACTCGAGTCTAAGGGCCAATCACGGGGGTCATCAAGTGGCAGATGCAGGCACCGAGTAGTCTGGAAAGCAGCTGATCTATAAGCGTCCTGCACATTAGCTCTGCCTCTCGAAGCAGAAGGAGGCTGGGATTGCCAGACACTCCAGCAACACCTGACCAAAAGCAGGAAAACTGGAAGCCTCCAGACGTGAACCCTAAAGCAGAAGCTGAAATATGCAGGACCAAGCATCCTAGGAATGGTTTGAGTAATGGAGAAATCTGCTTCTTAAATTTGAGGCTTTTCATGGGTATTGCCTATTTCCCCCACTCTTTTCGCTTCAGCTTCAGAGTTAATCTGAACTGTGCGTCCTCTTTCTAGCGTCTTCTCAGAACCTGGAACTCTGGGCTATATAATTCAACTTCAGGATAAATGATACAAGAATATCTCAAATAATTTTCTTTCTTCTTTTTTTTTCAATTCCATTTTTTTATAAAGAAAATTCTGTTTAAATGAGTGGAGTCTGGTGTATCTAATGAGCATATCCCCTGTTTCATCCTCAAGTAAAATACATTCGTAGGAGATGGATTTTATCACTGAAAGTGAGGGGTTATTTTTCTGTTTGGTATCAAGTTATTATCCATGGAAAAATCACTTCTGAGAATGGCAGAGGTAGAAAGCAAAAGGAAATATATAAAATACAGTAAAAATGACACATTATAATCAAATGCATAGAAGCTCCGTGTGTCTCCTCTGTCAGTATTCTATGGTGCAAGTTTTGGAAAGTTCCTGACAGAATGCTCAGTGGCTTGGCTCTAAAACCATGTACAAATCCACATGAAAGCAGCACAATTTTAAGAGGGAAGTGGGCTTAAAAGGGAACTTGTCAACTCTTATTATTCAGCAAAATAAATGGAGTGTTGATGGCCTGTGGGGAAACATATTTTTTTACACAAATCTCTGAGCAGTTTGTGAAACATACATGCTCTCTATTGCATAGGACATGCAGTGTGTGTGTCCTTCAGACATTTGCATCTTGGAAAAATTGTTTAACTATCCATAGAAGAGTTACAGTTTTAAATGTTAAGAATGATGCTGAAGCTGATTTATTGTTGCCTTTTTGTGACAGGGGAGGATCTGCCATAAAACTAATCCTGAGAGGAGATATAGGGAGAGTTAGAAAAAAGTCAGTGGAGGAAAAAAGAAAAACAAAACAAAACAGTTATCCATTTAGTCATTTGGTTCATAATAGTAAAATCTTTGCTTCTCAAGTTTTTGCTTAAACAAGAATAGTTTTCATCGATCTTGATGAGTAGTGTGTTACTCAAGCAATATCCATGCATCCATCCATGCATCCGTCCGTCCATCCATCCATCCTTTCATCTAACAAATACCGGATGTCTGTAAGGTGTCTCTGGGATCTAAAACCACAAACTAGATAAATACAACCTCTCTCCTCATGGAATGTATGCATGCCCTCACTGAAAGACAGGCAAGAGATTCTACTCTAAATTATCCCAAAGTGTAATCATTAGCTGTGGCAAATTTTCTTTAAGAAAAGTATAATCATGTAGAAGTAGAAGCCTGGGGCCTTATTGCTAGGGTTTTAGTGAAGGTTCCCTAAGAAAAATAACATCTGAGTTATTCAGAATTTAGAAAACTACAGGAAATCAGGAGAATCTGATGCTTCAGGGCAAGGCTCCCGCTGACCCCTTGACATTACCCTTCTGGATAATGGGATTATTCACAGACCTACTATCGTATGTGGGGTATGATATCATGCTCGGAAAACACTGAAAATAGCTCTATAGTTTATATGAGACTTTTCATCTTGGAAGTCAGAGCTATCCCCCTGCAGTTAACTGCTTTCCAACACACTGTTCTAGGGAGTGGGGTGGATGAAGGGCTCACTAGTCTAGGGACTACAAGAAATGAATACCAGATTTAGCTCCACTGAGGAACTTTGGACAAGTCCCTTCTACTCTCTTGCTCTCTCCCATTCAACTGTTAAATACAAGAAATTCTGGGCACAGTTTGATATTTATGGTATATCACATTTTGGTATTCAGTGTCATTCATAAGACGGCACCTGTCCACCTCTCTGGGTCTGCTGTTTTCTGACAGTCAGCTGAGCTACTAAATGAGAAAAAAAAACTAAATATGAATCATATTTTCCTTTACCAAACTTAAATACCTATAAATACCTAACAAACTATTAAATACCTAACCTCCCTGATACATCCTTAAAGCCAAATCTCCCTCTGTTAAATTTCCTTTACTATTATTATTTTTCCCCTGGGAAAGCCCTTAAAAGTTAGATAGCTTTTCTCTCCATTTCTCAGTAAGAAACCTCAGACTGATAACTGCAAAGATTTTGCAAAGCCACATGTCACAAAAGTGACAGACTAGACTCTAAAACAGAGTCTGTGTTTCTAGGCCACCTCTCTTGACTCTGAACCAACTGCTAAGATGTCATAGACTCACTGATATTGAGATGTCATAGACTCACTGATACTGAGATGTCATAGACTCACTGATACTGCATTTTTTGTGTCTCTCACACTATGTACTTTGTCAGGAATCGACAATTCATGGCCAATGGAGCCCAACCCAGCCTGCCACCTGGTCTTGTACAGCCCATGAAATTAAAATGTTTTCCAATTTTTAGATGATTGAAAACTGGAATTAAAGAACATTTCACATTTCAAAGGAAACTTATGAGATATGCAGAATCAGTGTTCATAAATAACTTCTTAAAGAAAACAGCTCTTCCATTATGTATGTATTGTCTGAGCTGGCTTTCTTGTTGAAGAAATAGAGTTGAATAACTCTGACAGACTCCATAGTCCACAAAGACAAAAAGCAATATTTATCACTATTGAAAAAACGTGTGTGTGTGTGTGTGTGTGTGTGTGTGTGTGTGGTAAGCTTTCTCATCAGGACTACCAGCCCACAAATAATGACATGAAGACTTATTATTAATTATGAAAGCTTGGCATTTAGCTTAGGCTTGCCCCCAACTATCTCTTATAACTTAAATGAATTTGCTTCTATTAATCCACATACCACGAGGCTTGTTACCAATCTCTGTACTGTTCATCCTGCATCCTCTGAGTCTGGCTGGGGATTCCTACCTTCTTCCCAGAGTGCTCTCCTGCCTATATCTCCTGCCTAGCTATTGGCCATTCAGTTTTTTATTACACCAATCACAGAAATACATTTCACACAGTGTAAAATGTCCCACAACATTTTACCCTTTTACCTAAATAAAAAGGAAAGGTTGTATGTAACTCTAATACAATAAAACTATGTACAATAAGAACAATTATCAAGTAAGAATTATATTTAAAATGTCTAGTCCATTTGTATTTTGGAAATTTGGGGAAATTATTATGTTATCTATTCTTTTTTAGTGAGTCCAAAGTTTTATACCTAAGTCACTTTCTATAACTTGTATTACCATCCTAAAAATATCTTTTTAGAACTTAAACATCTCTTTAGATAAACAACTTAGGATTTTTTTGTTTTTCAAGCATAAATACCCTATATCTTTTATTAAAGTTCTTTTTTCTGAATTTCATAACAAGGAAAATTGTATAACTCTCTAGCCTTCAATCCCCATAAGAGACCCAAGAAGGATAAAATATTATCTGAATAAAGAGGAAGTGCAGAGAAAACAACGTCCAAAACTATAGAAATGACAAAGATAGTTGGCTGCCTGTACAGTCACCCAGGTTTTTTTTTTTTTTTACAACATAGAGGCATCCATTTTTGGACTACAGGCCTAAAATATTTGACAGATATTTATGTAAAGCAGGAATTTTGAAGGACTATCCCACTTTGTCTTGGCAAAGTTCAGCAGCTTTGTCCCTCTTGTCCAATTTGGATAATATACTGTCAGTAGTCAAGGCAAGGGTGGTTTCTTGCCCAGTGACTAACTTTGCCACAATAAACACAAACTCCATATGGCAGTTCTTCAATGTCAGTCATCCTTTTTTGAAGTGGATTGATGATACCATGACCAGATATATTTCACTGTTATGAAATCCTTATGTTATTTAAAATCTTAAATACTTAAATAAATATTTTATAGGTCTCTGAAGTGTTTGAAGACAGCCTATCTATTTAAAATGTATCTCTGACCTTGAAAACTTACCTAAAGTGACTACAAGTTTGGTTATTATAGATGACTAACTACTAACATGCATTTCTTAATTATTCTAAATAGTTTTATAGCAATAACTTTCAAGGAATAGAAATTTACATTACATTGTTAAATGAACTGCATGGGTACAATAACTTAAACAAGAGTAAAAGCATATATAGAGTATGTTCTAACAAAAATAGCCTTAAATTTGTATCATTATATGAAAATATCTTAAACAAGAATACAAACAAATATATAATGGTTGGGTGCTCTATGTCATTGAGTGTATACTTGCATTCCACCTTTCCATGGCAATATTCTGCATCACTTAGCATATTCTTGTAAAAGACACAATAGGAACAATTACTCTCATTATTTATTCTTAAGCTATTTATAAATCTTTTTAGAATACTTGTGCACCAGTGACTATAGCACTAATGTATTCCCCACCAAATCCATAGGCTCATTATTGTTTTTATTACTATTATTATCATTATCATCCCTCCTTAAATAGACGAGGGAAAAGAGCTGAGAGAATTGCTGAATTCAAACAGACATTTTAAGTATGAATTCTCTGCTTACATCTGCTGGTCTCAGAGCCCTGTAGGCCAAGAACACCAGAGGCCTGCAGTTGAAGAATCAACATTGCAAAAAAAAAAAAAAAAGCAGTACTTGTTTTCCCTGGGGAATTTTGTTAGATATCTAGGCATTCCTACTGCTGGAAAACAGCTGCATTTGGGAAGGTCTTTTACATTGTCAGAGAGGAAGAAAAGTAGACTTGACTTGGACAGGATGACTTCTAGGTATCACTCCCTCTGTTTCCATCTTAGAGCCATTTAATGTTAAGTACTCTTCATTTCGTTATTTGAAAAAGAAAAAAATACATGCCATCTGATGTGTTTTCCAGTGTTAAGGACAGTGAAATGAGAGCACCGATGAAAAAGAAGCGCTTCAGAGAACTGCATGTTCTGGGAAGAAAGACAGAAAAGATTCATGGGGGGGGGACGTGAATTTGTCCAACACACACCAACTTCAGCTCGGGATGGTCACAATACCCATCATAAGAAAGGCATTTTGAAAGGGGGAATGATGCTCCTAATAGGTAGTACCTTTCCAAACTCTCCCTGAGGCCACTTACAGTGAAGGTCTACAAAGCAAGTGTCTCTTTGGAGATGGATAAGCAGTCCAATGACCTTGACCTGTTACTAGACTTGGAGGCTTTTTACTAAGGAATGAATGCAACCGAAGAGTGGCCCTATGTCTTGTATATTAATGAAGATCTTGGAGAAGCTGGAGTAGTGCAAGGGGAAATGCATAAGAGCTAACAATGATACATAAACAAAATCCACGTAGAGCAGTGCCAAGGAATACCCAGGGTAGCATCACATGTATAATCCCAGAAATCAGGAGGCAGAGGTAGGAGAATTCAAAGCCTACTTGGGCTCCATAGTAACAGCTTATCTTTAAAACCAAACAATAAGTAAAAGGAGAAATAAATTGACAGGTGACCCACTGGTTCTCTTTGCCTCTGACTACCTTGCACAGCCTCTGTCTTTCAAGGCTGTGCTTCAAGATCATGTTGGAAGTTGATTTCAAGTGTAAAATGCCATAAAGTTACTATTTGTCTTAACTCTACAGTTCATATTCGTGGTCCTAACTGGGAGCAGATCAGTAGCTACTGAGTTGCTCAGGACTTTGGTCTATTGTTCCTGTCATAAAATGCCTGGGGCAGACTTCATGTGGCTCTAAAGGACTAGACTCTCTGGTTTTCGAAACCCCTTTCCCTCCTATCAAATGACGTGAAATACCCTCTCCTAGAAGAAGTCACAGGCCAAGCTTCTCTTTCCTTTTCATCTCATCTAGCACTTCATTCTTCTGCAGTTCAGAACCTGCCTTACTCAGCCATGGTATTTCATCTATAGATGTTCTAGATCATGACAGGAAGCACTCAATCCAGAGCGTGACTTGTGTATAGTCTCTTACTCATCTGTGATGAAGTCGTGCAACTGTGCCACAGTCTTCATCTTTAAATTAAGATAGTGATGCTTCCTTGCAGGACATTTATAAGCATCAAATCAGAAAAATATATACATATGTAGAGCAACTTGTCCAGAATTGGCATGACAAGTGCTCCAACAAATGGAAAATGACTTCACTTCCCATGTGTGTGTTCTGAAAAGCATAGTGCAGGGCCTTATATACATCTAGTGCTCAATAAATGTTGGATTCATCTAAGTTGCTGAATCACTGACTTGCTGTTTGACTTGATCTCACATTAGAGTCAACAAAAAATTATTATTTGTGACTTTGCCTGCAACGGCATGAGATCTGCAGAGTGATTACCCTGCCTTTTATTTTAAGATGGCCCCTGATACTATCTACTACCTCTTGAATGTGCAGATGACTATTTACCCTAATTGGCATCAGGCTAATATCACCTAGGTAACCAGTGGGGATGCTGATGATGGTACCATACAGCACTTCAGGGTTTGGGAATGCTTCATATGGTACAACACAGCACCTTCAGGATTTGAAGACCGTCAGTTTACTCTGCAGAAAATACTCTTCCCATTTCTCAGAAGTCTTAAGAAAAGAGGATAACTTTCAAGAAAAGATCCAAGGCTGCTTAAGTGTAACACCTTAGGGTGGGAATCCATGTTTGCCTGTTTCCAGTTACTCTTAGGCTACCGACCCCTTTGTTAGAAGCTCTGCTCCCAGTTACTGGACTCCTCATACTTGCCAATCAGAACAGTCTTCTGAGGGGCATTTACTGGGCAGAAACACAGCTTTAAATCCCATTCACTTGCTCTTTGTCTTCCTGCATCCCAGGTCCTCAGGACTTTCTGCCAGTTAATTGTGCCAGGTTCACAGATCGCCATATGAAAATGGCCTGCAGGGATTCATACAGAGTACCTCTCAGCCAGGCTGTACCTCTGTATTTTGTTAGGGATCTGTCTGACAGAATACCTTCACTCAGATGAATGGCTTTCACTCTAAGGATCTCAGATCCTATGTTGGCCAATGGATAAAGGTTTTGAACCTATGATTATTTTGGTTGGACTTATGCAACTTGCTATAAACGAGGTATTGGCCCTCAGCCACAGAAACATTTTTCTTGCCTCACTTGTCAGTCAGGATGCTCCCTCCCTTTTTTGAAAACTGGGCAGGAAGTAAAGTCAAAATGTGTGTCATTTGAACCTTCATCTATCTGGTTATGCTCTGGACTAAAAGGACCAAAGGACAGCTGCAAATGTGAGCATAAGATAGCCAGGTTCAAAATAAAGTTGGCAGGGAAGACAGCAGTAAGGACTATTGAATCAAGACGCTCCCTGTTTGTCTTCGGAACACCTTTGATAAAAGCCTACCAGGAAGCACTTACCCGAGAAGTCTCCAAGCCAGAAAATGAGCTGTCTGGGTTGCATGGAAGAAAGACTGAGATCCTACTCCTTGATTAGTTTAAAGTTTCAGCATGATGCATGTGTACACATAAGAGGTTAGAGGCTGGGGCAAAAAAGAGAGGGAAAAGTAGAGAAAGGACAAGAGGGGAAAGGCCAGAAGGAGGAAAAAAGGAGGGAGGGAGGAAGGAAGAGAAAGTCAGAGAGAGAATGGAAAATTATCCTACAGCATCTAATGAGTCCCCACTGGAGTAGTCCTGCCTTTAAATAAAAATCCCAAAAGGTAAAAGCTGAAAGCTCATATTTCCCGAGTCTAGTTCATGCCAACGGGTCAGAAAACACCTGACATCTACTTCCACTAAATCTGAGAGATATCCCCCAGGAGCCCAAAGCATTTTGTACAGAGGGAAAAGTGGGAACGGCTAGTGCTGTAACCTACTGGCCTGCTTACTCTCAGTCCCCACTGAGAATTAGAACTGGAGAGGTAGCAGCTAAGGGAGCAGTGAGGATCTGGGGATCTAGAGAAAGTCAGGGAGAAAACTTACCACAAGAGGGAGCAGCAGAATTGGTCAGATGGGTAAATGTTCCTACTAGGGAAAGGGGGGTTGAACTGATCTGATCATGGAGTGTGGATAGTATGGAATGATGGCTAAGCAAAAGACTTATGTCCCTAAGTGACAGAAAGTAGTACTTGGACCACTAAACGCTTAACAAAATCAGCAATTGAATTACTTGAAAGAAACATATACAACAGCTGAGGCATGCAACCTGATATAACATTATCTTCTCTAAATGTTTCTTGCTGTAGAGTTAACTTCCATTTCAGCTTGGATCTTGTTGATTCCTATACCTGCTTCTTTTCTGTATATTGTCCTCCCTCCTACCTGGAGTGCCCGGGAGAAAAGACTCACCCCACACATGTGACAACCACAATCAGGCACAAAACACTTTCTTTACATCGCGTGTGCTTTCTTCTTGCTGCCCATTCTCCTGTTAGAGGAGGAATGTAATTTCCAGAGGCTCCAGAGTCCTTCTCATTTATTTTGTCAAAGAAACAGATTAAGCACTAAGAGGGAAGGAACCATGCGTTTACTTTGCAAGATAAATAAAAGTCTATTTTTGTCTGATAAAAAAACATGTTAAATATAGCTTGCTAACAAATGCTGAAGCTCTTCTTGATGTATTTTATTGTTTCAAAGCATAGTGAGCTTGAAAGAGCCAACTTCTATAAATCCTGCACATCAGTCCTCAGGGGATTCCTCACCTTCCCCTCCTGTTTTCATTTGGAGTTAGAGCACCTGCACTGCTATGCTCTTTCCTTCTCCTTCATGGTCAACAGAAATTCCGTCAGTCTCTTAATCTGAGTCCAAATTGATGCCATAGAAACCATTCTAGTAACAGGGTGTACAAATAGACAGGGGCCCATGAAGCACTGCCTTCCAATGCCTTTAGTCCAACACTCTCTCCCCAGCCAGGCTAAGCAGCATGCTTTCAAGGCAGAATAGTTTAGACTAAGCACCCTAGATGCTTACCCTGTGCTACCTCTGGTCAGCTCAACAGTGATTATAATGGTTTCTCTCAGTTCAGCTTTTTTGTTTGTTTTTCCCTCACTCTTTTTCTAGGAACTAATCACTAATTTTTTAATAAAACGCAACAGCCATTTTAAAAGGAGGGAAAGATCGGAGCTGTCTTTATAGGGGAGATCTTAGTTAAAGAGTTCTGAGATCCAAATGGAACCCTCAAAGCAAGCAGAGTGTGTGGAACAGAAATGACTGCAGAAAGACCATCTGACTGAAAACAGTGGGTCCTCCCGCACCAGCTCACTCGCAAAACCCTAAAGATGGATGGAGCAGGCTGTCCTTCCTCCTGCCTTCTATACCCAGCTAACCTCCAAAATTAAGCAAGTTTGACAAAACCAGAGAGCAAAATCCCAGTAACACAGGAATTCGAAAGAGGAACTAAGCAGTCATTCTTTTCCCAGCTTTGTGTTCTTCTTGCAAATGAATGAAGACTCTAGATTCATTCCTCTCCCGCCCCCTCCCCAAGAGCTCTGAGAGAGGATGTGTGTGGTGTGTTTGTCTGTGTTATATGTCTGTCTGTCTATCTGTCTGTCTCTGTCTCTGTCTCTCTCTCTCTCTGTGTGTCTTTCAGTGGTGCATACTTTCAGAATTCCCCCTCTCCAGACTGCCCCCATCCCACGGCCCCCACAACGCCCCTTGAGAAATCTTCACACAGCAGGTCTAAGGTTGTAAACATTCTGCTGCTCCAAGCTGAGGTACTCAAACAATCTCTTGAAGCAAATCTGATGAGAAATCTTCACCTCCTCAGCGGCTGACTCCCTGACCAGGATGCCTGAACTGTCTTTAGCGCATCTGTCATTTTTCGAAAAGCTTCTTCCACCGCACCTCCCACTGATATCCTTTTTTCTCATTTTAGGCTTTACACCTCCGACAGGACAAAGTTTGTGTTGTTATATTCACAACCACTAGTGGCTGACTAGCAGAGAGCGCCTTGCAGGGAGCCAGGCTAAGGGGGGTTAAAACCATACCTAGCACAAAAAGCATGACTTTCTTCTGCCCATGATCACAAATAACAAGCACATTGGTCTCTTCCCAAAAATGCTTTGTTAAATTGGATCACCGCTGTTCTTAACTCAAGCACCTCCTCTTTATTTGGGGAGGGAAGTAGGAACTGCTATCAAGTCATTCACCAGACAGAGACAGAATCTAAGGCTCTACGGGGGGGAGGGGCGGACAACGAGGCAAGCATGCACATATGTTGTATTTTTTAAAGCGTCTCCAGGACGGATTTGGTTTCTCTGGCAGACTGTCCTGCTATCAGACCTCCCTCTTCCTCGAGAAGGAGGAGCCAAGAAGGAGATCCTTGAATCTCAGAACACTGGCCATTTCCCCAAGAGCGAGCCCAGCCTCAGTGGTAAATGATGCAGCTGTGAAGTTCCCTTTGAATCTCAGGGTAAAGACGCAAGTGTATGCAGAATCCCCAACACAGTGCCCGTGAACGGGAATCCTACAGCCCACTCCCCACCGCTTTTCTCCCTCCTCTTTCTCTGCTACCCAGCCACACCTCCCTCCCCTCTGCAGTCCTCGCCTAGTAGCACCCAACGTCCGCCAGGAGAGGTGGCTCACAAGTGGAGCCTTGGGGAAGACCCCAGGGATTACCAGGAGGAAGGGGGACCAACCGTGTGAGGAACCCAGTGGGTGGAGGTGTCTGGCTTCCCAGCAGCGCTGCCTGCTTTCTGGGTGGACTTAGCTCTTCGCGCCTGGAATCCTCGCAGCTCAGCACTGTCCAGGGTGCAGCATCTCCCCCCCACCAGCAGCCCTTTCTTCTCTGGCAATCTACACTGGCAGGCGGGGACCCTCACGCCCAAAACCACCAACAGCCTGAGCAATTTCACTCTCAGAGAAGCACGGACACCCAGAAAATCTGCAGGAGTGCGCTTGCACACACACACACACACACACACACACACACACACACGAACAATTCAGAAGCCAACCCTTTGGCTTAAACGAAGGGAATCGCTGCCTTGAGAACCTCAAAGAGAGCAGTTTCCTTCTTCTCGACGTCGCTGCCTGCCGGGAACCAGCTCCTTACCTGGGCTGAGCCTTGTGGATGGATTCCCTTCCCGGGTCCTGCACGCCGCCGGGAGATCGGGCGTGCTCACTCCCTTTTGGAGACAGCTCGCGTTCAGGAAGAGGTCGCTCCCATCCTTGGCTGGAAGCACAAAGCCGGCGGCGGCGGTGGCGGCGGCGGCTCGACTCCCGAGCAGCGCCCGCTCGAGCAGCGACGGCGGCGGTGGTGGCAGGCAGCGGTGCGCGCGGGCGGGAGGCGGCGAGGCCGGCAGGCTGGGAGGGCCGGGGCCGGGCGGCGCGCGCGCTGCGCTCCCTCCCTCGCTCCCTCTCCTCCCCTCCCGCGCACCCCGCCCGCCCGCCCGCAGCCTCGCACTGGCTCGCACGCGTCGGGCCCGCCGCCTCCTGCCTAGCTGGACCCCGCGCGCCACCCCCGGGTGCCTTGTGGGAACACGAGCCGGGCGGGCAGCCCTTGCAGCCACCGGGTCTCCTGTGCTCCACCAGTGGCTGGATTCCCCGGCCGCGGGGCCCCTGCAGTGCGTACCCGCTAAGCAAGCCAGCGCTCCCTTCCGCACCCAGACACAGACACGCGCAAACACGAGCTACTGCAACTTTTCTTTTGAACCTTGCTAGACTGATCCATAGACGACCTGACGCCCCCACCCCCATACAACTCGCCTACTCCTTCCTTACCCCCGAATTTGCCACTCCAGATACATCATTCTTCCTCCACATTCTAGCCCTCTTCTAATGGAAGCTTTCTTTTTAGCAAAGGGAATCTGGCGACGTATCACCATTTTTTTTTTAAATCCTTACTCTGTGTTTCGCCTTGGTATTGAGATAGGAAGAATTATATGCTAGCTACTAGATGCTGCGGATCAAATACGGATGGGACAGGGGTTTCCCGGCGGAGATCTCGGAAAGACTCAAGGTGTTGCTATCTCACTCACACCTTGCTGCTTCCATGAGAATAAAGACCGAGAGGCCCTTTAATATGAATGCTGTGCTGCTTTTAAACTACAGACACGAGTAAGAAACTGAGCGTTAAGACTGAGTCAGGAAAGACCTAATGCAGCAATCGACGAATCATTCATTGTCCTTTCCAAGAGAAGCCATACCATTGCCAATACATCACTTCCCCATAATTAATAAAGAAGCATTGCAGCAGGCCCTTGCTCTCACGGCAGCTCATTCATCCTTACAAATCCTTAATGACTTGGCAGGATGAAGGGCTAGACCCACTGAGGAGCTCAGTGACACCCAAACCTGGCTGCCCATCAGATACACCTGGGGATGCAGGCGCAAATGCTGCAGACTCAAAAGCTGCCACAGACTCTCAGCAGAGCTGCAGGTTTGTGCCTTTAAAGCAACACTTGTGGTTTGCCAAGAAAGATAGGTGAGTGCCATATCAGGGGCAGCTATATCAGGAGGGACAGAAGAGAGCTGAGAGGCAGCGGTGACAGGGGTCAGGAGTTCAAGTCTTTCTGTAGAGTTTGCCCCTCATACTTACCGCACAGCTCTGGCTGTCAGGACTTAAGTAAAGAGAGGTTAGGACTCCAGGAATCAGTGACTCTGAAACAAAGTAAGGTGGGAGAAGCGGCCTTCCTCTAGAAGCCCATCAGGGACTCTTAAGCCTGATGGCACCTCAGCTATGCAGGAGAGGGTTTTTAAATCCCACCGCACAGGCCACACCCCAGACTAGTGAATTGGCAATCTATGGGGTGGAATGCAGGCATCAGGGAATGGTTTTTCTGGTGCCCTCGTTTGTCCTAGGCTCAAGGGGAGTAAAGAATCAGGGCTCTGGGCTAGAGTATCCTTTCAATGTGGTCTGGATGTGAATCTCCTGGTGCTGAAGTTTCTTGCTTAGGGCAGCGCCTCCATTTCTAGCAAATGTCACATGCCATGGGTGCCCTCTGAAGGAGAACTTCACTGTACAAAGCAAGTATGTGCGGTGTACTTCTAAGGGCTCATGGACACTGAGCTCGGCAGAACACACTCCAAGCTGCCTTTTCTGTCGACATTCTCATGAATTCTTCCTGCCTGACAACAGTTTCCTTTCTTTGCTGGGTCCAGGGTTTTTCCTGGAGTCCCCATTGCTGTCTATGCAGACTTCTGTGAGGCTGCACAGACTACTGACACATGGCATGACAGAGTAGATTGCCATCACTCAGCTAGCGTATGCCTCTACTCATAATTGCTTTAGAACTCTGACTTTCAGAGAGAGTGAGAGGCAGCTATTTAGCTCACACTCCAGGAAAGGGCCTTCGAAAGAAAAGTGGCTGCATCTAAATGACACAGGGAGAAATGTGTAGCGAAAGAGTCCATTCCATTCATAGGGAAGAGAATGTAGGTAAAGGAAGAGAGTGAAAGAATGGAAGAGAAATGTGAGTGAATTGTATTCCATTGGGGCAGATCTTGTGTGCAGTGTGAGAAGCAGATTTGCTTTAATGAACTGCCTAGTGAATGCTCCAATTTTCTTGAAAGTGGAAGTATGTTTGTAACATAGTGTGGCAAAAGGGCTGGTCTTTTTAGGGTACCCTAAGTTCATCATGTCAGCATCTAAGAAGGTATTAAAGTGGCATCCTGTTTTATTATTTTTTACTTGAAACTGATAAGTAAATTTTGAATCTTGGAGAAAACCTGCATTAAGTGTTCTTTTTATCTAGGACCATTAAGAGGCAGCCCCATGCCTGGTAATTTGGTACCCATTTTGATTTGGCTCAATATCTGAGCCCCTAATTTTCTTTGTCTTCCATTTCTCATTAAAGCCAACTTTATAATGGTTCTAGCTCCCCAAGGCAATTTAAACCTTTTGCTCCCTCCCTCCCAAATGTCATACATGGCTGGATTTTTATTGCAAGAATTCTCAAGGTCTACATCACCCGCAAGTGGCTGTGGGAGACTGCAGCTGTACTTAAAGAAGTAGTGAGGCTGCTGCAGGCTGGATCTGGACAAAGAAGAAGCATTGTACCACTTATGAAAGTGGGGGGTTTCTATCCCAGTCACAAAAGTCCTAATAGCCGTCTCTTTTGGTATTCTCATATATCGACAGCTGTGTTTCCCCCTTTGGACCTGAGTTTTCATGCATTAGTTTCCACTAGCTAAAAAGCATGGTACAACCACTTAGTGAATTGCTTAGGATTGTTACTAAGTGTCGAGGCATCCTAAGGTTTTCATGAGTTAGTTTCTAGAAAATCTTTTCTGGGGCCTTCATAAAATTCACTGCAAAACACATATAAGTGACATGAATTATATCCAGCTTTATAACCAGTCTCCCAAAAGAGGAGACCAAGAGTTACACATTTAAAATGTTTCATTTAGCACTGGGTTAAAACCTAAAATAATTTTTATCATGGAGAAAGCAAGTACTCTACTATAGTTCCTTTCCTACTGATATCAATTGCCTTGGCCAGAGATACTATTCTTCTTTCCATTGCTAGGAGTTTCATTAGGATTCAGCCAGTTACTGAAGTCCTGGTCATCATTCTCGTTCCTACTTTCAGCCTTTACCACTTACTTCATGCTGCTTTTTCTTAAATTCATTCTTATATAGATTTCTACAACCAGAAAATGTTCTACAGTACACCGAACTCTCCAGAAGAGAACACAGTAGCCAACTATCTGCCTAAACTATCTCCGCTGACCACAGAGCACCTCATTTTGTCCTTTAGATTTCCCGCGCCACTGATTGAATCCAAGGTTATTCACTTAAGGAAGGCCTGTGAGGAGTCTGTGTTGACATCCAGTGCTATTGGTCTTTGTCCCTTAAAAGCCTTGTGGTTGAACACTTCTTTGCTGTGCCTTGACTTGCTAAAATACCAGTCTAGTACTCCATCCAGATGTGCTGGTGCACACAAAGCTTCACAGAGTGTGACCAACTTCATGATAGACTGGTAGTGATAATCCTCGTCTCTGTGCCCTATCACTGAGGGATCGTCCACTTCCTCTGCTGGGAGAATGAAGCTGTCCCAGATTTAGGGGCATCAGAGGCCTGTGATTCAACATTGAGAAACCTTTATCCAAAGTCAGGACTTATCCAACAATTTCATTTTGCAGTTTTGCTTTGTTTTATACCAAGGAAATATCTAGTTCATATCCTCCAACTTTACCAACAGTAGCTGAAAGGTAGAATCCTTGTAGGGACAGAAAAGAACAAAAGATCCAATGCTTAAGAGTCAAAATGTCTGCCCTGGACTCCCAACTCTGCTCTGACCCTGTGACTATTGGAAGCTTCTTAACCTCTAGAATGCCGTATCTCTGTCTCCTTCAAAAAGCTGTAGGAAGGATAAAATATACATAATATACTCCACAGAGGTATTGACTGTAAAAGTCACTCAGCAAATGATTTTGCTCTTATTGTTGGAAGTGAAGTCCTATCAAAATCATAGTCACACAAATAAAAAGAAATTAAGCAATTAGTTCCATAGTTGGGGCATTTTATTATTGGCAAGAACTGTGTCGAGGTCCTTGTTATACTTATACAGTGAGTAAACCAGGGGAAAACAGGCTGCCACATCAGGGAACCAGTTTCCTCTTCTGTAACAAATTTAAAAAGCCACCACTTGTATGCTCTGATTTTGTAAGGACTCGGTATAGCTATACTTACTGATAATACCCCTTTGTTCTTTACAGCTATGTATACAATCTGCTCTCATCTTATTAAAATTGGGAGCATCAAGGAATGCATTTGAAACAATTCTGAATACAACTATGATGTTTTTGCTCACATTAATGTTTTCCAAGGAGGCCTTATCTACGGGACAAAAGCCTCTTCATCAATTTTCTACAGATTCTCTTCAACATTGTTTTAAAGACTCTCCATCACAGGGGCCGAAGATGAGCTGCTTGCAATGTTCTGTACCAGGTAGCTGCTCCTTAGCCTTCACTTCTGAGGTCTTTTCCCTGAGAGGTCATACATCAGCTATTTTAATAAGTCTCCTTCATGACATACCACCCCTGACACATGGCTCCCTTATTACATCTGCAGTTGCTGGCTAGAATCTTCTGAGAAACACCAGTGTTTTAGGGATTGCCACAATCCCAGATAGCAGTCGTTCAAAATGAAAATGGTAAAGAGAACTGGAGACAAAGTAGAATGAACCTCAGGGTGTCTTAATGCACAATGTTATCAGCACTGCGTCTGCTGCCAGTGGAGGTGCTTGAACAAACCAGCGTGTGCTCATCTCTTTATGAACTCAGACCCATGCTATGTAATTCAAGGACATAGTGATCATAAGCAAATGAAGGTCAGCAGCTAAAATCTCCTCCCCACATCAATTCTACTCTGCCACAGAAGAGCATGACTATCTTTGGAATTGTTTCTGTATCTCTTAGAATGCTCAGCTAAATAAATGGCAGGCTATTTGAGGAGGCACTGAGAATATTTGCTGCCTATAATTTAATTTTATATGAGATCATTATACATTAGTCAGAATGGCTATGATTACTTCTATTTTGTAGATTGAGAAAGAAAATACACAGAGATTCATTTGCCTAAGTTTGACTGCATATATGTCTTATTTCGTTAATTTGAAGAAAAGAATAGCTGCTGAAGCCAAGGCTGTACGGTTGGATGCTGTCTTCTTCCTGCTAAGAAGTCGTGTTTGGACACTGTATTTCAGGGGGCATACCACCTGTTCTCTTACTGGGGGCATTTTGTTTTTTGTTTTAGATTCTCTTGGTAGTCTTAAAATCCAGTCAGGGCTAAAAATTATTGGCTTAGGTTAAGTCAGGAATTCAATAGACATCTATAAATGGCCCCATCCACCTACACATTGTCTCCTACTCTGTGATTCTATTGAATATTGATGCCTAACAATACAAAGCCAGAAACTCCTCTTGGAAATTTAAACAGGCCTGTATGTGTGTGTTATGGCCTTTTGTTTTTAAGAGTCAGAAGTGAATACTGCAAGTTACCTTTCAAAGACGCATAAGCAGATTGGAATATTGCATCAAGAAAGCCCAGTTCATGAGTAGAGCATATTCATCTTGTAGAATACTCATCCTACATGTAGAATCTCAAAAGGTTTAGTGCACAGCAGTTAAATTAATAGAATGGATAATGTTTACTCCAAGGGGACTGGGCTCTGTGGAACAAGGCTGATTTCTGTACAACTCTTTGGCCCCTATCCTTTGCAAATTGCAACTTAATTCCCATCACCTTCTTGTCCCTGCAGGACAGATCCCGGTTAGCAACTGACAGAGTCACCATATCCACAGCACAGTCCTGGCTGGCCACCTGCTCTGTGATGACAGACAGATTGTCTGGAACACTGCAGGAGGCTGAAGCACACTGAGATGGCAATCTGACCCAGCTGCAGGCTTGAGTCTGTAAGTGGACCCTCTGTTAGTTACCTTAGGAATTACTGATAAACTGTCCTTTGGCTCAGTTTATGAACAAATCAAAGGCTGTCTTATTTTGTCTATTAACAAGGATTCGTGGGGCAAATATTTATAAACATTAAGCTTGAATTTGAGTTGCTATTTTAGAATCAAGGAACTTTTTAAGCTTTTTGGTTGTATTCAAAGTCATCAAACAATTCATTAAAAGAAAAGTAACTCGGAAGAGCAGAGAAAAAACAATTCATGGTAGTCATTTTAATGTATTGGTTCATTCAGTTTTTTGTGTGTTTTTAAATTTGATTACATTTGTGTGTGTATTTAGGCATACATGTTCCAGAGTATGCAATGTGGAAGTCAAGGTCAAGCAACACCCAAGAATCAGTGCTCTCCTTTACCAAGTGTGTCTCAGGGATCAACCTCCGATCCTCAGTGTTGGTGGCAAGCGCCTTAACCCACTGAGCCAACTCGCTGGTCCCTAGTCTTTTATATCTTAATGCAACAACAATTATGTAGAGATATTATGGGCCATATATTTTCTCAGATAGTGAAGAGATAACAGGAAAAACAGAAGGAGAATTCATATCCCATTCTAACACGGACAAATGATGGACTGGAACAAATTTGGAAATAAACATGTCTTAGGTATCATATGAAACAAGACAAGGAAAGCAGTAAAGTGAAAACAAACAAAGAACAACAACAATAATGAAACTGCAGTAGAGAGTTTAGGGAGTGGGAACTAAATTAGGTAGCCATTTAAAAAGAAGGTCTCCTATTGATCCTACTGCCATCTTTTCAAGTTCCTCAATGGTGAAATGATGCAGCCTAGCGCTTCATTTGGTAATTTGTTTCTGTCCTGCATTGATGTTCTCTCAGGCCCTCCTCAGGGCAGAAGCATGACCAGGTGAATGCAACTCTGCATTCAGGACATAGTCACAGGATACAAACCTAATGTTTATAGCAAAAGACAGACTGGTTTTCCCAGGGGCTGTATATAAAATGGCGGAGTTTCTTCTGAGTTAGATTCACTGCGAAACTCCTAAGTGTCCCGCTGACATTATTTAATGAGTACCATCTAATTTTTGCATATAGTGTCCAGCTTGAGATAAGTGAGCTCTACTGTGTAGCCTCTTGTTACAGAGACAACAGCTTTGGTGATGGAGACCCCCTCAATGTCAGCTAATGATAGATCAGGGCTGTCCTTACAGGTAACCATCACATCACCTTTTCTTTCTTCCTGTATTCCTGTCTTCAGTTATATAACACCCAACATGCTTATAGATGGAAGTATGTACCAACATACATGCTTATGCACATACTCACACCATGTGCACATATAGCCCTTCATTCACATGTATACACTTCTATTAAAACATGGAATCAGGAACATTTTTGGTCCTTATCTGTGATCAAATATTCAATTATTTAATTGTCACCAAATCAAAAGCTGCAAATTTTATATTGAAATCTAAGCTGGCAACTTACTTTTTATTTTTATTTAATATTGTGATCTTTTACTGTTAGGGTTTTATATACTTAGTTTCAGTTTTAATTAGAGGCTTATAAACTAAAACAGAATATGCCCTGTGCATATAGCATGCATCAAAGTATAAAACAGATGCACTCATTTTGTGTTTTTGTGAGTTTTTAATTTTTTTTAACTCATGTAACAAGTAAAACAAAAATCCTGAATGTAGAAAGTATTCAAGAAAAGGCAGAGCTTAGGTGGAAAATTATTCCATACTTAAAGTAGATACCTGACTCAGATGAGCAATATGAAAGTGCACGCTGAACAAATTATACCAGTTAATGGGCCACCCATGCCTCATTGCATGGCAGTGGGGTAAAAGTTTAGTGCCTGCGATTTTAATTCGTCTTGCAAAAGAAAATGGGAAGTGACCATTCAATCCAGAGCCATGAACTAAGTTCTGTGATTATTTTAAAAAGTACATCTGACACCATTCCTTATTTCTAGGGTCTTTATCTTATGGGTCGAAGAGATGCATGATTGTGAAGAAGTGGGTGCTATAGTTGTGAACAGGCAACTTGACTATGTGTCGGAGATTTGTTAAGGTGAGCATGACCGCGGATAATGAGACGATTTTTAAAAGGAGGAACAAATAGAGGACCATAACTGTTTTTCCCCCTCTGGTTCAACTACTGGCAGAATACCATAGCCTCCCACACTGGTAGTTTCCAAAAGTAATGTTTTCATTTCGAAGAGAATCATTCCGTTGGATGAAACACAGATAACTTCTATAATGCTGCTAGTTTAAGGAAAACAATCCCTTTCAATAGTGGGGGTGGGGTGGTAGCCTGCACTCCCAGTCAGAGGATATTTCATTAATGAGATGATGAATGGTATTAATAAAAATCAGACAGACTCTGGGTTGGTTTTATGACCGTGTTTAAATTCTTTGCAGACAACGCACCCTCTTGGTCTTTGAACAGTAGATTTACTGTCTTCTTTGTGTGCCCTTGTGTTTTAAAGAGGTTAAAGTAATCTAAGAATATCTGGTCTTCCTCCAATGACATACACCTAACCTAATCTTACTAGCAGGTGAAAAAACTCCCTTCCCAATCCACTACTTGTGAAAGAAAAACAGAGCTAAGGTTGGTAAAGTACATACTTTATGCAAGTCTCTTAATTCTTCTTCTTCTTTTTTTTTTTTGTTCTCAAGAGGACTTCTTTACATGTATGGCTATACTGGAACTTAACTTTGTAGATTAGGCTGGCCTCAAACTCACAGAGATCCTAAAAACAAGTCTCTTAATTCTAATCACAACCAATTTATTAAAACTTTAGAAATGGTCTAAATCAGTGAAATCTGAACAAAATCACAGGATTCAATCAAATCATATTCTTTTGAGACCATCACCCATCTAAATCTATGTATCATCTGTCTATTTATCTATGTAACTAGCCATCTATCTATCTATCTATCTATCTATCTATCTATCTATCTATCTATCATCTACCTACCTATGTATCTATGTATGTATGTATGTATATATGTATGTATGTATGTATATATGTATATATGTATGTATGTATGTATGTATGTATCTATCTATCTATCTATCTATCTATCTATCTATCTATCTATCTATCTATCTATCCATCCACAGGAGGGCATTGTTTGGCTAAGAGCTGTCTTAGTTGTCACCTAGCAGGTTCAAAGACAAAAGACAAAATCTCTCAATGTAATTCTTTATGCATGTTTCAACATCTCTTCTGGTACATTTTTAATATGATACAACCTAAAAAACCTATACATTCATTACTATGAAAAACATAGTATCCATATAATGCTGATTATATAAAATTATCATAAAATTTATTTATAAATGAAAAACACTCATTAGAATTTTACCTTTTTCTCAAAAGACAGAAGCAGGCGTATCTCTGTGTGTTTGAGGCCAGCCTGGTCTACATGAGCTAGTTCCAGGGCAGGCTCCAAAACTACAGATAAACCCTGTCTTGAAAAATCAAAAAAAAAATACTGTTTTATCCTCTCTTTTAAGGTAATCTTGAATTTGTATTTAAATAGGTATATGTCATTAGTATTAATCAATTAAACCTAATTTTACCTGTGAATTTAAATATGCAAACATTTCTCTCTCTCTCTCTCTCTCTCTCTCTCTCTCTCTCTCTGTGTGTGTGTGTGTGTGTGTGTGTGTATTAGTTACTTTTTCTTTGCTGTGGTAAAATGTTGTGACCAAGGCAAGTTGAGGACCAGTTGGTCTTGGCTCACAGTTCCAGAGGGTGAAGAGGCAGTGGTGATGACCAGGAAGCATGACAGTGAGCAGGCATAGTGACAGCAGCAGGAAGCTAAGAGTTTACACTGACAGCCACAAGCAGGAAGCAGAGAGTGAACAAGCATTGACAAAAGACTTCTAAGGATCAAAGACCTCCAGTAGGGACACACTTCCTCCATCAGCCCTGCAAACAGTCTTTCTAACTTGGGATCAAGTGTTCAGAGAGCTGGGCAGGGGGTGTGGGGGCATTGTTGTTTAAACCACTACAAATAAAAATATGAATGTTAAAAGTACTTAATGAATTTCCTGGCACTTTTTTTTCCTTGTAAGAAAGGGAAAGTGTCTTGTGTTAAAATTCAGAACACAGATGAGTTTGCAGTTTTGTATGAGCAACTATTTGAACTAGGGGACCAGTGCTTGTTACCTACATGACCACAGGTGAAAAAGGTTATTTCATTTACTCATTTGAAGGACTATTAAGCAAAACATTGAGCTAGAAGTAAATGGAAAGAAAAAAACGAAAAAAATGGAAGAATGGATAAAGAAAGTGTGGAAAATATACACATTAGAATACTACTCAGAGGTAAAATATAATGACATCTCGAATTTTGCATGCAAATGGATGGAAATAGAAAACACTATCCTTAGTGAGATACCAAACCCAAAAAGATGATTATGGTATGTACTCACTCATTAGTGGACTCTAGCCATAAACAAGGACATTAAGCCTATAGCTCACAAGCCTAGAGAAGCCAAATAGCAAGGCGAACCCAAAGAAAAACATATAGAGATCTCCCTGAAAATTGGAAGCAAACAAGATCTCTGGGCAAAAGTTGGGAGCATGGGGGGTGGGGATAGAGGTGGGGGTAGGGGTAGAGGTAGGGGTGGTGGAAGGGGAGAGAGGGAAGGAGAAGGGAGAAGGGAAGGATTGGGGAGAGCTTGGGGGAGTGGGAGGGAGGAGATGGAGGAAGGGCAGATATGGGAGCAGGGAATAAGATATCTACATTAAGGGAGTCATTTTAGGATTGGCAAGAGACTTGGCCCTAGAGGGGATCCCAGGTGTCCACAGGGATACTCCCAGCTAGGTACTTGGGCAGCAGAGGAGAGGGTGCCTGAACTAGCCTTGTCCCATAGTAACATTGATGAATATCTTAATTATCACCATAGAAATTTCGTCTATGGAGATAGAGACAGAGACCCACATCCACATCAGAGCAATGGACTGAGCTTCCAAGGTCCAGTTGAAGAGCAGAAGGAGGGAAAAGATGATCAAGGAAGTCAGGACCACGAGGGGCTGGTCCATCCACTGAGACAGTGTGCCTGATGTAATGGGAGCTCACCAAATCCAGCTGGACTGGGACTGAATGAGCATGTGATCAAACCGGACTCTGAATGTGGCTGCCAATGGGGGCAGACTGAGAAGCCATCGATAATGGCGCTGGAACCTATCTCTTCTGCATGTATTGGCTTTTTGGGACCCCAGTCTATTTGGATGCATACCTTCCTAGGCCTTGATGAAGGGGGGAGGGCCTTGGACTTCCCACAGGGCAGGGTACCCTGCCCTCTCTTAAGGATGCAGGGGGAGGGAGGAGGGGTAGTGAGGGAGCGGGAGGGGACTGGGAGAAGGGGAGAAAGTGTAAATTTTTGAATGAAAAAAAAATAAATTGCAGATTTCAAAAAAAAAAAAGAAAAAGAAAAAATATCATCAGCAAACCAAGAGGGCTTTCACCTTGGGGAAAGGAAATGTAATTAAGCATATTTTATAATTCATCACCTTTTTGTTTAGTTGGGGGCTTTCACACTCCATAAATACAAGGAGTCTGAAATGTTTGGTGGAAAGTTCCGAGGCCCCTCTGCAGTCCAGACTCCACCTCC